>VZRX01012408.1:153686-211830 GCA_013398075.1 Notiomystis cincta
TTATTTTTTTTTTTCCTGTGAGGTGTGACTTAAAATCATTCCAGATCTTCTCTGCTCACTTGGCTGCTGTCCAGAAAATCACTGCCCCTGGGTACCAAATGACTTGGTTATTTCTACATGCTTTGCATGAAAGAATGCAACGATCCTGATTCTCTGTGACAACAAAGCCTCCCTTCAGCACATGAGCAACACAAATTATATCCAAAGAGTGCAGGATCCCTTCACACTGTAAACAGGCAGTGGTGTACAGCAGGTTCGGGCATGAATTTTAAGTTGTGAATTTTATCTCTTGAAACAGGGATGGCACTTTTCCCTTTTATTTGTCAATATATTTCTGTTGTGTGCTAGATCAGGAGGAGCCACTGCTGAATCCTCTCTCTTTTTCAGCAAGGTTTGAAGTTCCACATTGTAACTGAGTGTTTGTAAGCAGATTGAGCTGTGAATTCACAAGGAAGCCCTGATTCACAGAGCCATTAGCTGACACAATCAGACTCCCCACTGCAGCATCCCAGTGGCACAGAATCCAGGCAGAGGAATGGAATAGCACCATGAAATACCTTTGAGGTGCCCAGATCCAACACTGGGCTGAAAGGAGCCTGGTCTGGAGCTGTTGAACAGGTGGGAGTGAGTCTCCTGGGAGATGAGCTAATTTAGCCTGTTATCTCAGTGACTTGTGACAGCAGAGCTCCTACGTTCCTGGCTGGAGCTGGGAACTGTCACATCCCAAAGGTGAGGCCCTGCTTGTGAGAATCTCTCATTCTCATTGCAGCATTCTGGCTCAAGTTATCACAGCTGTGCAGAAAGCAGGGGCAATACCCACTTTGGGAAGGTGTCTGCCAAAGAGAAGGGGAAAAGGAGAAAGCTCTGATTTGCATAGAAAACAATAGGATTCTTTAGTTTTAGTGGAACTGTCTAGTATTTGCTGTTTGAGGGCATCATTTTTTTAAAATAAAATTCTTCACATGAAAGGATACCTTTTTTTCCCATGATAACAACTCTTTAAATTGCATGTCTTCTTGTAGACCCAACATAGGCTTTCTGCAGGAACTCATAGAGAACATTTGTTTCATTCTGTTAACGGTATCTGATCTGTTCCTCACGAGATTAAATTTCTGTAATAGCTCTCCTGAGAACACTGTATTCAAGAACATGGAATTGCATCAAACTGGCAGTCTTTTCCAGCTGTTATTTTGCCATGAGGAATGCAGTCAGTCAAGCAATAGGGAGGGGGAGACAGAGGTGGAAAGGAGCATGTTTGGTGAAAAACTGGAGTCTCAAAAAGAGGAGGCTGCAGGAAAGCCTTTTCATTATCCAGTGCTGACATGGAAAGGCTTCTGGAAGGCCTCTGGAAGGCCACAGCCTCTGAAGTTTCTACATATCTACAGGATGCCACTTGACACTGTGTAAATTTTACATGCTCTTGGCACCTTGAGCAAGTGGGATGTGCTCTGCCATTGTCCTTGGTACAGCTGCTCCCTCCATTCCTGGCAGAGGTGCCTTGTGTTGCATTCTTTCCCATTAAACCTCTCTTTTGATGTTGGATAAGGACAGATAATTTGTCTCTGAAGTTCACTGGTTATCTGGGGTCATGAGGGTGTGTTTGAATGCCATAAGACTCTTGGAGAATTCCAAGTGTCATTCCAGCTGTGGTCCATTAGCAGTGCTGGGCATTGCTACAGGCATTTCATGAACAGTGGTTGCACCTGCTTTCAGTTCTTATGGCTTTAATGCTGCTTCTTTGTGATCTTTATCAGGCATTAAGTTATGGAGAATCATGGTCACTTTGGATTTTTTGGTCTTCTGTCCGATTTGTTTTCCCTTTCACCTTTTCTTTCACCATTCTATTCTGCCCACTCTGATTCCTAAGTGAGATTTAAGTAAATTAAATAGAATCAGAGAAAGGAGGGTGGCAGCAGCAATGGACCAGGAAAGCTGTGCACCCTCCTCCAAAGTGCAGATGTGAAGAACAAACTGAGAGAGGAGTGCATTCAGCAAGTTTGAAACCTTTGTTAAACATAAATTTGCAGAGGGACCTACATTTGAAATCAGTGAAGGTGGTCAAGAATGGAAAGACAAGTTCATGTGAATTTGTGATTTAATGACAAATTTTGAGTTGGATTTTTGGTTGGCTTTGAATGACAATTCAGTGGTGGAGGATGGAACTTAGTCCTTCTTGTGTGCAGAGCAAGAGTGTTGGCTCCTTAGTGGCACTCAACAGTTTCTCTTCTGCTGAGAGACTCCACGTTGCCTAAAATTAGGGGAAAAAAATATCTGTGAGTCTCCTGAGGATAAGTACATGAAATATGGAGTTCTGAGATACTGCAGTAACTCAGGCTGCACAAGTGCCTGAGATATCAGAGAGATGCACTCCTTGATGTTTGGAGAATGAAGGGAAAGGGTCACAGGAGAAAACCTGAAAGTTAAAACTCATTCTGAAGGTTTAGATATGAATAAGAATTTCAGCAGAAAAATATCAAGATAAAGGTAAATGCTGTCAGGACTCCAGGCAGCTATAAGCAAACTTGCAAATGAGAGAGAGATAATGCACAGAATCTGAGGATTGTATCTGATTCTAAGATTTTGGGAACTTGAAGCAATTTTGAGGTAAAATGGAGATGCATCTTTCAACTCTCCATTGCATAATACGGAGACCTTTTCCGAGAAGAAGTAATTAATATTTTTTTTCAACAGAAATACTGCAGTATAATTAAGAGCCAGAGAGGTTAAATGGAAATGTAAATGGGGAGATGATGGGCCAAGGATGTGCATGGTCATAGGTTAAACCAAAAGCTTTCAGAAATGGAAGCCAGAAGCTGAAGTTTGGTGCTGGACAGGCTGATGGAGAGCATCTTCCTGAAAGTCAGGATGAGGGGATGAGCCAAAGATGAAGCCCAGGCTCTGGCCCCTGTAGAGAGAAAACCTTGAAAAGAGCTGTGGAAATTGTTGGAAGCTCTTGAGTGTGGTGATAGTGGAGAGGACATAGCTACTTCCCACTTCCATTAGTGAAAATCCTTCACTATATAAAAGCCTTCACTATATAAATTTAAGGAAATTGCTGATCTTCAGAGGTCCCTTCCAAACCCTAACTTTTCTGTGATCTGTGAGAGAGGAGATGATGGGTGGACTAGAGAGTGACTACTCACTCTCGGGAAGAGTTATGGGAATTACAGCAGAAGCAGGACTGGACATGGTGAAAGCTGATTGTGGAGGAAGGATCTTCAGGCACCTGTTCATCTGCCTTGAGCAAAGCAGCAAGGTGGGGTTTTTTGGCCAGCTCTCAGTTCCCTGCTCCCCTTCAGAAACATCCTAAATTCACAAGAAGTACTTAAATAACACAGTAACCATGGCCTGCTTTTCTCTATGGGGGGTGTGGTGGGGGAAAGGCAGCAGCTGTCTCTGCCAGGGAAAAAGATTCACAGAAGAGCAAGGGGAAGAAAATGTTTAATGTCCCCCTCTTGCTCAGGGAAAGGGCTCTGCCTCTCTGACTGTTCATTGCACTGCCCATCCCTGAGTGCCCTGATTACTGTGCCCTTACTGCTGCTGGACTGAAGCTTTTTGTTGAGAGACAGCCTGTGTGCTGTCTGCATGATAAATGGTCAGTGGCAAGCAGTGTAGGGCTATTACTATTATGAGATACTATTTTGTGAAAGAAACTGCAGGTGAAAAGTGCAGATAGACCATAATTTCTCAGGGATGGTTTTGTCCTAGACTGCTGAACAACATCTGCTCTCAGAGACATAACAGGGGCTCTGCTTTGAGGTCTTGTCCTGTCAAATAACCCTGCAGTGTCAGCACTGTGGCTGTGCCTCTGGGCTCTTGGCAGGAGAGGCTGGTGAAGGGGTGGGACAATCTCCTTGCTTTGCTGGTGAGTGAGGAGCCCTCTTGGAAGGCATTTCCCTGTCTCCAAAACCACCTTAAAAAAGCTGAAATGCAGATGACCATAGGATAGAGCAGTTTTGATAGAGCAGTTTTGATAGAGCTGGTGTGTGCTGGGATGCAGAGTCAGTGGTGGGGTCCTGGTGAGCCACCAAGGGAGCAGGAGCATCCAGACATCATCTCTCTGCTGCTCCCTCAAACTCAGTGTGTCCCTGTCACCCTTTGGTGGGCATTCACCACCCATCCCAGGTGGGAAAGCCTCATGCCCTCATTGCACCTCTATAAATACACAAATCTGAACTGAGCAGAGAAACAAGCCCTGAGTGTGTGAAGGAGGGTGAGAGACTGAAGCAAATACTTATGGAGAGTTAAGCTGAGTTTACAAATTAAAAGATCATGCAAAAACCCTTTAGAAAGGGGAAGAGGATGAGTTTGACTGAAATAGCAAAAAACAAGCAAATCTGGAGGCTGAATTGTTGTCTTTTTTTTTTTAACCCTTCAGCTTACATCCTTTTTTGATCTGAAAACAAATGGCTGTTCCTTTTATTGCTTAGAACATCGTAAGAGATATAAAATAAAAGTAAATTTTACATAAAGTTTCACAATGCTTTGGCTAAAGTAGTTGCTACTGCTGCTTAACTGCTGCTGAGCTTGAAATTGGAGAGATAATAAGCCTTCATCTGAAGCAATTAGTCTGCAGTTTTTGACTCCATTACCTTCAGTTATGTCTGTAGCCAAATAGTTACATGCACATATTTAATACTTAGTTGTAGTAAGATATTGTCAAAAGTGAAATCACAACTTAGACTTTAATTTATTGTTAATTTAGCTTGTCAGAGATACTGTAATAAACATATAATAGTATGTTATGTGGAATGCATTTTGGGTCATTAATTTGGCTTAATTACTCACTGTGACCAACCTCTCAACTCTTTTTGTGTCAGGTTTAAAGGGGTCTGATACTTAATGTGGTAGTAAGAATTAACAAATGGTACATTAAGTTGTAACTGCCCTTAAGTGTGCTGAGAGCCTCACACTTTTATGTTTTTGTTTTCATGGCCAGGAGCAAACAGGTTATTTTCAAATGCATTTTGTGCCTACTGATAGAAAGAAACTCAAGGATGGGTAGGGAAAACATTGCAACTTAGCCCATATTAAATGAGAGACAGAAGAGACATGGGATGATATGAGGAAAAGCAGATGATATAGCTTGAAGGATCAAGGAAAACTTCATGGTTGTTATTATTCTGAGATACAGTGGTGTTAGAGAAAATAGAGGAATTGCTCAAGGTGGGGAAGTATCATAAACTTCTTTTTTTTATTACCTAAATTTCAGATTCTGCAGATGTCATTGCAGTGAGTGTAATGAGCATTGACTGGTCCTCATAGCAGGCAATTTGTTTCTCAACTCTGCTTCTTCTCCTTAAGAATCCCTGGCACTTCACAGTTTAGTTGACTCTAATTACTAACAACCTTCTTTCTTCCAATTTTCGTGTCCCAGTATCTGTGATTTAAAAGTTAATTTACAAATGTTGCTGAGAATCCTGATCCATTGAATCTAACAAGGATTTGAGATTAATCTTTGTAAGTTTAATCGCTGGAGGGTTCAGTTGCATTAAATTGATTTATTTTCCAAGGTGTTTTCCAAGGTACAACACATGATTTTACATGGATTACATTGGTAGTTGACTTTGCAAGTCATAATTAAAAGTTTTATTCCAACAAGCTAAACAAGCCTGATAAAGAGCAGTTGTGAAAATATGGGACAGAAAAATCTAAGGAGAAATTGATCAGAACAGCTCTGGCAAACACTTAGCACATAAAGTTTGTGCATTAGTGAGGTTGTATTGGTTGGGAAATGTTTTGGCTTTGGTTGCTTGCCCAAATCAGTGTCTCTTGGCAGGTTACTTCAGTTACCTCAGTTACTACTCCTCTACTTGAGAAATGTTACCTTCCCACCCATAACACTTTTGAGAGTGATAATCAGTAAATAGATGATGTCTTCTTTTGGTTTTGTGCCTTGATGACAAACTGAGCTTTCCAAAGCCCCTCTGGGAGATTACAAGACTGAGTAGTGTTGTGTATGAGGCATCTTCCCCTCAGATGGGTTAAGGAATTCAGTGTTGATACTGGGCTGTATGGTGATGGAGCATCCCTGTGTAAAACAGAATCATAAGGAATTCTAGAAAGTGTATTTATCTGAAATTGGAGATGTTTTGCATGAGTGTCTACACTGAGAACAAATCTGTTGACTACATCAAGACATGAGCTGGTCCTTATATTTTCACTATCCTGAAAACCCTCATGAAGAAAGTTGAGGCTTCTAATCTACAAGACCAACAAACTTCTAACTAACAGATTTATTTCAGCTGGCTCATTCTGTTTTAATGTGGCTTTTATCATAGAAATGGCTGATACAATAAACAGCTCTTCTCTGTGCTGTTCTATCAAGGTGGAGAGAAATGCTTCTTCCAGAAATCAGATTTCTCTTAGGTTCTCAGAGGTGTGAAATCTGATGGAGCTCTCTCTGAGAATGGATTCCAGGATTAGGACAATATAAATTAGGCTTTGTGTACACACTGGAATAAGGTTGTGGGTCTGGTTTCCTCATTATTTGTTTCAGAAGATTTATTTTATCACCCTTTGGCTCCCATCCTCTTGCTTGTGAGGAAATACTGTGCACACTGGTTTTCTCCTGACCTTGAGGTGGGAGGTGAGAAGAATGAACTTGGGGACCACGTAGGTTCCCTGCCAAACCTCCAAACCTAGATACTGTGCTTCCTATAAATTCCTGTGAGTTCCTAAAATTCCTGCAAGCTCCTATAAATTTTAGAACTTCTCCAGTCAGTTACGATGCTCTTTGCATCTGGGTAGTAAATCAGCGTTATCAGTAAATAAATTGTCATCTTGTCTGTCATGCCAAAAGGGAGCAATTCTTTTTTTGTTGTTCTTCAGCATCCTGCTGTGAATTCCAGAGAGGCTCTGGTGATCAATAGCACACAGCCACTGTCACAGGCTAAGCCCAGGTTTTAAGTCTTCCGTGATCTCTCTGCTGTAAATTACAGCTGTTTGAAACTATGATGCATAGTTGTTTTCCTGTAAAATGCAGTTCATTTGTGCAAGGATATTCCCAGTAAATCACCCAACTCAAAATATATTGGGGAAACCTCTCAAATCTCCATGGAGCTCTGCCTGGGGATGAGTGGTGGGGAGCTGGCTGAAAGCTTGTGGCTCAGGATTGGAAGGAGAGCAGGGACAGGTGACATTGAGAGCAGCCCTGAGGAAAAGGACTTGGGGGTGTTGGTTGATGAGAAGCTCAGCACGACCCAGTAACGTGAGCTGGCAACCCAGAAACCCAACCACATCCTGGGCTGCATCAAAAGAAGTGTGGCCAGCAGGACAAGGGAGGTGATTGTCCCCTTTCACTCTGCTGGGCGAGGCCCACCTGGAGCACCGTGTTCAGCTCTGGGGTCCCTGGTGCAGGAGGGACAGAGGAGGCCACAAAGATGGTTGGAGGGCTGGAGCACCTCTCCTGTGGGCACAGGCTGAGAGAGTTGGGGTTGTTAACCCTGGAGAAGAGAAGGCTCTGGAGAGACCTTAGAGAACCTTGCAGTGCCTAAAGGGGCTCCAGGAGATCTGGAGAAGAGCTTTCTACAAGTGCATGGGACAAGGGATAATGGCTTTAAACTGAAAGAATGGGGTTAGATTAGATATCAGAAACAAATTCTTTGCTGTGGGAGTGGTGAGGCATTGAAAGAGGTTGTCCAGAGAAGCTGTTGCTGCCCCATCCCTGGAAGTGTCCAAGGCCAGGTTGGATGTGGCTCTGAGCAACCTGGGACAGTGGAAGGAGTCCCTGCCCATGGCAGGGGGGTTGGAATGAGCTGGTCTGGTCCTGAGTCCCTTCCAACCCAAACTATTCTGTGATTCTGTGGTTCCATGTTGAACATGTTTGGACCACAAACCTAGTTTTACCTAAGAATTTGTGTGTGTCTTAATTAAAATGTAAAACCAAAGAAGTCTGAAATCAGGTTTAATGGGATGGGGAATTACCAAATCAAAAAAATTCTAATTGTTCTAACAATGTTCCTGCTGCCCAAATGTGCAATAAACTTCTGGGTTTATTCTCGAAGGTTTAAAATACCTGAAAACTGAAACTTTTTTTCCCACTTCGATACAACTGAAGCTAATTACACACACACCCCCACCCCACAATTAATGTAATAAATCTTTCCCATCTTGCTCTAGGAAAGTAAAGAGGGCTCGGCTGGTTGCTATTTCTGTAATAAAGCATTCTGGAAATACTGTTTTATGTACACAAAGAAATGAAGTAATTGAGCTCAACAGGCCATGTAAAATGCACATGAGAAATAAAGTATGTACTTGAGGCTAAAAATATAATCCTAAATGAATCCTACTGGGATGGTCTGTGCTCATTCTACTTCTAGTCCTCTCATTGCAAGTAGAGCTTATTTCTCTTTGCTTTTGTTTCCCAAATAGCTTTCTTGTCATTTTTCTTTGGCCTCAATGAGAAAAGTTGGAGAAAGAATCAATTCTTTCTTCATATAAGTTGCTGCAGCAAGGTCTACTGTAACACACAAATTGTGCATAATCCCACAGAGCAGAAGAAAAAATGTAGCAGAGGTTTGGGGAAGAAGTTAACGAGAGATTATAATATACAATATTATGTAATAATATATAATAATAATAATATAAAGTGTGCTCCTTCCCAAGTGGAGTTGCTGTTCAGGAAGACTGAAACACATTTTTCAAACCATGTCCCAGATTGTTTTTCCTTCAGTTCTAACCAAGCTCTTACATTTTTACTCACAAATGCCTATGGGTTACAAGAAACAACCTCCAATATCCACTGAGCTTTTTTATTTTATTTTTCCTTGGCCCATTTCTTGAGTAATGGTTTCTGTTGTTCAAATAGAAAAAATCTGGAATTCACTTGTTGCAAGCTACTCACCAAATGCTGTTTGTACTTTTGTGTGTGGTTGGCTGCTCGTCAGGTGCAATGCACAACTTCCATTTGTTTTTATTGCTGAAACTGCTGTTAAAACAAGAGATGACAGTTGCTCCAAGGAGGCTGAATTGAGGTGACACTCAGATGTTTATACTTCATTACTTTTCATTGCTTTGACAGTTTCTGGAGAGTTTCTTTCCATCATAGAAGCCTTCAATTATGATTAGTGCATGGCTCTCATGATAAAAAAAAACTATTGAACTGCATTTTGTATAGTATTTATCAACATGGATGATACAACTAAATCAAGAACAGATCAGCTTCAGTTAAGGGATTCCTCAAGACTTGTTGTGTTGGCAGTATGCAAAAGTGAAGATCTTTCTGAGACAGGTGTGGCATTAACTTGTCCATTTGTGCTGATTGTAAATATGAATTATCATTACATTCCCCTTTTGATTTCATATCCTCTGAGGGAAGAGAGGATACACAAAAAATTTGTATTAAGCCAGACTATTGTATTAGCTCAAGACTGATAAAATCACTCCTGTCCATTTTGTGAAATTTCAGTGCTCAAGAGGAGCTTTCTCTAAAATAAATAAATAGAGAAATAAATAAGTAGAGAAATAAATAAATAAAATCGACCTGTGGCCCTTGCCTGCAGGAATTATGGATTTAAGGGAAGAGGGCTCTCTGCAGAATGAGCTGCTGCTGTTGCTGGTCCCTCAGAGCCCTGCTCCCTGCCTGGGGGGCTGCAGAGGGCTCTGGATGCTGCTCTCTGCCAGTGCCTGGCACGGGCAGATGGCTGAGGGTGGCACAGAAGGCTCCTGTCCATTTTTAGCAGCAGATTTCTCTGCCTGCTAGCCACTTACTCTTTCTGTCATTTGGGCAATGCTTCAAACTCTGGCCACATTATTTAGCTTTTAAAAAGCTGGGCTAGCTCCTCTTTTTTTTAGTGCATTTGGGACAAAAATCCTCCTGAGTTTTGTCTTGGTCATGCTGCTGAATGATGTGATTCTGTTTGTTGTGAGATGCACTCTGCATGCATAAAACACAGCTAGAGCTGCTCAACAAGCTTCAGAGACTTATTTAGCTAGCTGGGATTTGGCAGGAGATGACCAGTTAACATGAAAACCCAGGAAGAAAATCAAATAGTTGTGGGAGATGTTGAAAGTAACAGATGAGAAGAGATTGCTTGCAGAATTTTAATTCTACACAATGCATTATTGCTGGCAAATTGAACTGTTTCTTCTTTTCAGGGATATTAGAGAGCTGGAAATAATGCCTATTTTAGCCAGGCAATCATCTACTGCCTTTTGTTGACAGACAAGTAAAACCTGAGCAGGGGAAAAGACTAATTAATCATTACTTTATGTAACCTTTACCAGCGTGATACAGCATTTGCATTTGAGTCCTAGTGTGCAGTGTTCATTTAAATTAAGTCTGATTTGGGTTTTTTTTATTGCTGTAAGATCCAGGAATAAAATAACTGGAATTATTGTTTTCAGGGAGCCTCACAGAGTTAGTTGTCCAAGTCCAACCACAAATGACAGTCTCAAATGTCTCCACTTTCTGTATACCACATCTTTGGTAAATAATGCCCAGGGGAGAAATTGTTGAGTCATGATAAATTGTTGAGCATCCAAAAGCTATTGTTGGTCTCACTGGGGACCACTGAAAGCTCAGAGCTCTTGAAAACCCAGCCAATTATGCAGGTGCTTATGCATGGGCTTTGAAGGCTCACTTTTCTTGCTTATTAAAAAGGATGGGTTTTTAAAAGCTTTCTGTCATTACTGGTCATTTATTTTTCGCTCTGTTTTCTTTTGAAAACATCTAAAAAATACCACACTTGAAGCAAACACATTTGAATTCTTGTGTAGTCAAATGATGGCATTTAATTCAGGAAACTGAGGGTGGTCTTTTGGTCAGTATTAAGGAGGAAAAGGCAGCAGTTTCTCAGATTTTAGAGCATTAGATAGCCCTGTTGAGTTTTGTCTTTCCATTTGCACCCAAGACAAAGTGCTAAAGGGTCATTGTAGTTATAGAATTTAGTTTGTTTTCCTTTTTTAGTTGGAATATAACAGACTGAAAAACCTGAGGACAGGAGATGCTCTACAATAACTGTTTGTATTATTAATGAAAATTAATTTTAATTATAGGATTATGTTATTTAAAATAGCTTCCTTGCTTAAAGGTGTGTGTTACTAAAATGGCTCTTTCCATGTATAATACTAATAATACCTAACACATTCTTCATACTTTATGTCTTTGAATTGCTTTTAAAAGCATTCTTTCTGGCATCTCATGATGTAGGTAAGCTGCCTCACCCACCCTTGGCAGAAAGGGAAGCTCAGGACAAGAATGAAGTGGTTTGCCCAGGGCTGAATTGCTCCTGTATTTGGAGCTCCAAGCCCATGAACTGCAGTGATGCTGTGGAGACATGAACTGTGGGGACAAACAGTTTGGGTCAGCACCAGCTTCAGACAGTTTGTACACTTGTCCTACATTGCTTAAGCATTTTTGAGAATGTTAGCAATGATTTATTCATCCATTCATTCCACTATTCTCATTTTGGTTCTTTTAAATGAGATCAGGCACACTTGGCTCTTTGGATTTTTATGTGCACTTCTAGAGATTTGACAGTCAATTAAAGAATCTCCTCCTAAATCAGACTGTAGCAAGCAACCATGGATCTTAATAATCCACCAGGAAAACGTGTGCACACTGATTGTGTGTGCTCATGTGTGCACACTGATTGTGTGTGCTCATGTGTGCACACACAGATACACAGACATACAGCCCACCATGAAAATCACCAAAGGAGTCCTTGTGCCTGCCAGCATTCAATGAACTCTGAACCTGAGAGCAAGAAATCACTGTTGTAAATCTAAAATGCTTTCAGAAAGGTGTTAGGCACTATCTCTCCCCTTGGAGATGCAGCATTTTTTAGCTTTCACTGGATTTCTACTGGCCTAAGTAATAACTGACCAGGGAAATAAAAGCAGACTGGTGCACCACTCTCAAAAAAAGTCTCATCCCTACAGTAGAAAATAGTGTCTTTCCCCTGCAGATGGCTCTAAATTTGAAGAGGTTTGTTACTTGCTCCTGAAGAAAGAAGAATTTCATGGTATCTGCTGCTTTGTGTCAAAAAAATATCCAAGAGTTGTGGGTCAGTGCTTTGCAGTGACAGGATAAATGAGCCCCAGAAGTGCCTGTGGGATGCTCTGATTTTACCTGCTCCTGTAGCCAAGTGCCTCACAACTGTTAATGGATTTACCCTCAGTGGCTGGGGTGCTGGAATAGCTTAGGAAGCCTGAACAGACTCTTTTGGTTGCCTGCCTGGTCTTCCTTACTGGCTGCATTCTTACCTTTAATTCGTGCCTCTCCTCTCCCAGGGAGAGGACAGAGGCACAAATTGATGATCCAGCTCTGTCTCAGACCCAGTGCTTAACCCTTACCTCCCAAGCCTTCAATGCTTTCTCCACTGGATGAGCCTTTCTCCCAGAAAACTCAGTCTCCTGTCACTGCCAGTGACAGGAGTTATTTTATAACCTGCAAAAACATTTGCTTCCCTTGAGGAGCAGAGTATATGTCATTGCTTAGTGGGCACATAGGAATGGCTTGAGGGACAGGTGAACAGTGCTGCTTTCAGCTGTCCCCCTAGACAGATGGTTCTGTGGCCATGGATTGCTGGCCTGAGCAAAAGAAATATGATGAGGTTCTCAGGAAAAATCCCTGAATTTTCTCCCTCTCTGCTTTTTGTAGCATGGCAAAGTGACAGCATTTTCTTTAAGCTACAACTAATGAGGGCAAGAGGACCTAGAGAAAGTGTGGAGGCTGGAGGAGGGAGAGCCTTCCCTTGAAAATAGATGTGGTGTGTTAAAAATATATATGTGGGGATGAGGAAAAGTGACTAGTAAAATAAATCATCATCACCACCCTCTGTTTCTTGTTCTTTCTGGAAATTCTGCATCTGAAGCTACAGATGCTTTTTGTCCTGAGATACTCCCAGTGGTCTTTCCCCTTCCCTTTGGCTGTAGCAATGATAGTGGCATAGGGCTGGCTGGACAGCCCTGTATTTTGCAAAACACAAGAATTCTGGCCCTTGATTAGCTCAAATAAATGCTGGTTTTAAGAAGTATTTTTCCATGAAGTATGATAGCCCTTTTTCTCTAATGAACTACTCAAGATACTACTTTTATTTTCATTATGTCCATGTATTACCAAGCAATAAATGCAGACATGTGCATCTAAGTGGAAATACCCACTCCAAAGCAACCTCTCCTGTCCAAAAAAAAAAGCAAATGTTTTCAACCAAATGTTGGGAAGCTTGAAAGAAGCCAAAATGCCTTATTAAGGACTTTCAAAAGAGCAATCTTTGATATTAGGAGTGATTTTTGGAGTCTGACACTGATGTGTTACTCTCTAGGGCTTTGGGCTCAGTTGTTGGAGGAATCAGATGAAGTATAAGGACCCAGGGAAATGTTCTGATAGCTGAGGAGGTTAAATGCTGCCATGTCACACTACCCTTCTGCTGTAGTTTCTATGTCATTCTGAGTGATCCCCTTAGCCAAATTTTTCACAGATTTAGCAATTTCCCATTTGTCCCTTTTTTATTCCAATGCTCAGCTGGATATAATTGTTAAGTCTGAGTCTGGATTCTAAACTTTCTTATTCTTTTCTGACTTTCAGAAGTGCTAGACATTTCTAGCTACAATTGAACTAGATAGGAGCTATACTTAACTATATAAAGTTATGATAATTGCTCTGAATAAAATCAGATCTCAGGCATTGAAATTAAACACCCTAAATTAGCAAAATGTTTGACCTTAATCATTCTCTGACTCAGCTCCTCATCTGTGTAATGGGATAACATCTTCCCTTCACCACGTAGAGGTGCTGTGCAAAGAAAGTGATGAATATTTGAAGTACTCATGCATTGTAGTGATGAGTACTTCCATAGAAACCGCTGTGAGAAAATTGATAACTCTGCCTCTAGAGCAGAGTTTGGGATTGTGGGCTGCAAATGCAGTGAGGATCAAATGAAATATTGAAGAGGCCTCATTACATGTGAGCACCAACCCCTCGGTGCAGCGTCTGAGGCAGTTCAAAGTACGTGGGATGTATAATTAGACTTCTGCACAATACATAAGTGCAGGGGGCTGAATTGCAGCTCATGAACCTTGAGGCTCGAATTTGATGTTGCCCAACTTCCTGCCTATGTTTGAACCTTAACCTTAAGGTAGATTTAGTCTCTTATTGTCAATTACAGGTGAGGTTTTTCAAAAGCATTTGGTGCTTCCTCTCTCTGTTGCCAGTAGAGATATCAGGACTTTATGGATGGCTTTAGTGGGAGCAGAACTACACCAGTGCTGAGTATTTTCAAGTCACAAGCAAGTATTTATGTTGCACATTGCCTGAAAAATACACTGAGAAAAAAAATGCAGTGTTTGATGCTTGAACTCAGTGAAATTCTTGTAGTTCCTAAGGGCTGTTAGCTTTTTCTGTTAAGAATAACCTTGCATGTGAGATGCTAAAATTAGGCATTGGCAGTGTTTGTTGTTGTTTGCCAGTGCATAACATGAGTAGGCACAATTTCCCTTATTAACCTTGAATGCAGAATTCCATTGACCTGGTTCTGAAGATCACAAACCTTGTGGTAACCTCCAGAGGCTTTTATCTGACATGCACTGAGTGGTATTTAAATGACCCAGAGCTGAGTTTGAGTATTATTTATATTGCAGAAAGCATCAGAGATCAAAACCTCATTGTGTCAGGTTCTTATCAGACACTGCCATGAAGATCTGGCAGTATAAATTGACAAATTGAGTTTTCCTATTCCAGGAGGCAGGATCTGGCCTGCAGAGAGCAGAATTTGTTTTATGCTCACTGAAGAAGAGGAGAGACTCTCTCAAAGTCAGGCACAGGATCTTTAGTAGAGTCACTAGCAGTACCCAGAGCTGTTGGGTCAGAACTGTAATTATAGCAGCATTAGTTCCTTTCTCATCTCCTTTGCAGATACAGTCTTCCAGCCTGCATGCTGAGACTTTGCTCTTTTTTTCCCTACCCATTTAAGACTTCTTCTGTCCCTTTTACATAAGCAATGTCTTATATTATTAGCAAATAATTGTCTTCTTCTGCAAAAAGATTTTTTTATCAGAGCTTTTCCCATGGCACTTACCATGTCTCTTTTGAACTCTGGAAGTCAGAGTGTACTGAATTGATGGTACAGTGCATTCCTCCCACCTCCAGCATAATTTTCTACCATACCCTTGGCATAGACTCCCTGATCCTGCACATTTTCTTAGCAGTAAAAAAGAGCCATTTGAGCTGCTACAATTTATGTGATGTCACAGGGAAAACATTATTTCCTTAGAAGCAGCAGAAACAAATCAAAGTATTCCTCACCAGGAGAGTAGCAATTGGAATGAAATACCTGTCTTCACCCCAGGAAGCTGTCCACTCTCACAAGCCAGGGGGATGCTTTGGAAAACAGCTGTCAGCTCCCATGGAAGCCCACAGGTCCAGCACCCTTTTTTCCTTTGCTCCATGGTTCCACCTACCCTGGTGAGCTGGGATATAAAGAGCAGTAATAATCTTTCAGTAGCACAGGTACACACAGCTGCAAACTGAGGTGCTCATCACAGGAGAATGTTTATTTTCCATGCTGGAAAGGGCCTATCCTGCTGAATTCTGGCTCAGAGAGGACCACATCTAGAGCTGGCAAGAGTAGATGAAGATATTGTCCTTTCTGTGAAACCATTGTTCAAATTTTCATCCAATTTTTTAAATTGAATTGACTTTCCAACATATTTCATTTTCCCTTAGCCACAAATTTAACTCCTACTTTTAGATTATTTTATATTTATTCATATTGTAATAATGTCTGGTAGCTCTGGTCATTATAATGGTTTCTGTTTCCAAGGAAATGAGGAGCTAAGTGTAAATCAAGAGATGATGTTTATGATCAGCACAAAGAGTGAAACAGAAAGAATTAAGGTAATAAAAAGGCCACTTTCTTTCTAGGGTTTGATAAGGACCCTGAAGTGCAGGGTTACACATTGAGAGCATTTCAATACTGAGGATCAGTGATTAGGAATGAATATCGTGCTCATCCCAAATGAGAGTGACTTTTTGAAAATCAGTGTTTTCTTCAGTGGGACCCTGAAAAGGAGGAAAAGTGCACTTGTGAGTGGATTCTCTTCTCTCATTGTTGTATTCAGGAGGGAAGTTCAACATGCAGCTCAGCAAGCCTGACTGGATGGTGGTACAAAAGAAAGGCTCTGCATTGCTTTTTGCCTGCAGTGATTCTGGCAACACATTTCTGAGGGGAATTTGAACAAAGTGATTTCATTATTCCCTCTCTCCTCATATCTCATCTCTCTGTTTTATGACTACCAAACTCTCAGTTTTAAATCCCATTTCTGTATTGTTTCATTTTTTTAATTGTGCTTGTTGTTAAAAAGAAATCTAACAATCTTAATAAACTAGCAGAAGTCTATGTGATGATGAGATTTTAAATGTTAAATATAAAATAATCTTAAGAATAACAAGGCTTTGTTCTTTTACCCAACAGGAATGTATCACTAAATCTGTAATCTCATGTGTTAAATGCATTCTTGAGAGCAGAGGGGATTTCACGTGGTGTGCACTCAGGGATGCCCATCTGTAAGAGATGGAACCCTCTGTTATTTCACAGCTTGAAATCTCACTCTCTTTACCCCATTTCAGGATTTATTCTTACAAGGAGCAGGATCATTGCTGAACAGATGAGACCAAGCTCTGTGTTCTGGGGCACACCCCGGTGGTTTGGGGGGCATCTCTGGGGCTGCTGTCTGTACCTCTGGAGGAAAAAATAATCAGTCCTTGCTCCAACTTAGCTGATCTGGCCAGAGAGAGAAGAAACACTTTCATCCCAGTAAATTTCTGTGAGATAAAGAAAGCATGTGAACATGGAATCGTGGTGAACACTGTGAAGCCCCTTTTAATGTATTTTCATATTCCACTGCCCCCGAGAGTTCAGCTGCTGTTCTAGAACTGGATGGAGAAGCTGAACAGGAGCAGTGTTCATCACTTCTGTGGAAGGACAGGTCTCAGGAGGAGTTCACAGGAAATAACTCTGCCAGCTTAGGAAGGTTTCAGTTTAGGAAGGTTTCAGCTTAGGAAGGTTTCAGCAGCTCCTGAGCTTCTCCATTTCTGCAGCTTGATCCACAGGGAAGCCTGGACCATTCCAGTCTTTGCAGAGCACCCCTTCAGCTGCACAAGGCATTGCAAGTGGCTCCACTGTTGGGGTTATTTTGTTAAAGTGAACGAGATATGGTCTGCCATGTTTAGAGAAAACAGTTTAAATGGTCCAGTTGCAATCTTCTCCAAATCATGGCAGTAAACACTAATGAAAACAAAAAGCATTTAAACCCCCAGACCAAACCAAATTTGTAATTCTGGGAACTGGGATTCCTATTTATAAATAGGAAGAGAATGTAGTGTGACCAGGAATTGCTCTCAAAAGGCCTCCTGAAATGTTGGTATTATTTTAAAAGTACCTACAAAGCAAGTGTTATTTGGAGGCACAAAGCCCTACTACTTGAAACACTGTTTTCCTTTTAGTTCTATTGATTTCTTTTGTGACTCTTGGTTTCATTCCCAGGAACTCGCAATGCTTGCTAAAAGCTCATGTTATTTATCTTCCATGAACTCTTGCATATCTATGATAGTTCAGTAAAATTCTATTTCTTAGCAATTTGCTCTAGATGACTTATATTTTACAGAATTTAACCACAGGCTTGATTTTTTTTTTCCAGCTGATATCCAACTTATTCAAGACATGGTACTTAAGAAATACTGTGTGCAATGAAAGGGAAGGATTCTGGAATTTGTGGGTGCAAGGATGGTGCAAATCAGGACATTTTTAGCATCTCTCTGAACCTTCTTTCAACACAGCTCTGATTTAATATTATTCCATTCTTTCATCCCTCCTTGCTTCTGTCTTGAGTTCAGGGTGCCAGTCATATCAATGTTGGAGAACATCTTCAATCTACTTACAGATGTGTATTAGGAAAGAATTATGGGCTCAGTTTTGCTGGAAATACACTTGAAATGTAGGAACTGTTCAATAAGCCTTAAAATGCACATTTGCTACTGCTGCATCTCTGCTGTCTGCTCTGTCAGTAACAGCTCTGCCTTTGGGTGCTTCCTCCTCAGACACCTTTTGAGGGTGAATTTGGGTGAGACAGCCTCTCTGTGTCCACGAGGACAATGTCTGCTCCTAGGAAAAAGCAAATGCAGTTATTGTGCACATTCTTCTACTGGCACAGGTGCACAAAGAGCCCCTTGGAAGCTTTTTCTCTGGGGTAACCTGTGAGCCTTTCCCTGTGCAGTTCTATGAAAAAATGTCTTTGTGTCCCTCTTTTAGGTTACACACACCAGAGACATAATAGATAAGTCTCTTGATAAGCAGATTTCTTGTTCTGCTTTAGTGGCTGCCTTTTTTAAAATAATACTTTACAACTTTTTGTGTGGCACTATTATGAGTAGTTCTCTGCATTCCACTGTGATATTTCAGTTTTATTACTAATATTAGAAAAAAGGGTGGTATTTAATGCTTTTATTTGATGCCTGTAAACAGACAAATGGCTGCTCAGCACTGCATGAGCCTTGAGAGGTGTTTTCAAATTAACATTATTGCACAGGAGAAGCCATTGTCACACAAAGCATGAATTTGCTTGAGTTAACAGTAGGATGTTGGAAGTTCCTTTAGGAACAGTCTGGCAGTGACTTGGGCACGTTGTTTGAAGTGGAAGTAATGCTTTATTTCTGATACAGGTATTCTGTTTGAAATGCTATGAGACAATCATTGCTCACTTCAGTCCCTTTGACCATTGAACCTGAAAACATCCTCAGGCAGCAAACTCTCATTTTTCTTAACAACCCTACTGTACCAGGGCAAGGATAATATTGAGAAATTTCATTGCTGCTTATAAGAAGGGATATCATTAGTCATCAGAGTCATTATTAAATTATATGATTTGTTTAATGGACCTGCAGTATACTTGGATTGCTGAAAAACCAATTACATTTCTTTCTAGGAATTATAGGAGAGAGCCTACAAGCACACAGAAATAGAAATTTATGTGAGACTGTTCCAATAGGAACCAGACTGAAGTCTGAATTGCTGTGATAACTGCTAAAAAAAAGCCTTTCTTATTTCTAAGAGCTGGAAGTTGGTGCCATTGAAAGATTGAAGTTGGGCCAAAACATAAGCAGTCATTACCTCACAGTCATTCATTGTCTGCACATGACTTCAGATAGGATTATGTGGGGTTTTTCCCTGGCATTGAGAATGGCCTTCAAGTGTTTGAATGTAAGTGCCCAGTGCCATTTTCATGCCACAGACAGAGAACTAAAGACCTGCATCTCTCTGGAGTGGCAGGGGAAAGCCAAGCAGGGCAGACCATGACATTTAAAAACCAGCCCATGACATCCGTGAGTAGGGATCAGAATTCTACTGTTTTAGTGATATCCATTTTTTAGTGACTTTTAATTTCTCCCTGGTTTCCTGCAATACTCTCTAACAGCTTGCCTTGCACACAATCCTGCAGAGCTACAATATTTAGTTTCTTAAGAGAATGTTCCAGCTAAAGCTTTGCTTAAAGATCTTACAGGAGCTGTCATTCCTGCAGTCTTTTGTATCCCATAACCACAGTTTCATATTAAATTCTTTATACCTCACCTCAAATAACAATTATACACATTTATGAATGACTAAAAGATAAATGTTTTTCATAAAATATATACAGACATTATTTCAGCTTTCACTGATGTGAAAGAAAGCTGCTTGGATTTTACAGAATATTTCTCTTCTACCTGAAAGAGTTACAGCTTGGATTACCTCCTCTGTTTCTAGCATGCACAAGTGATTCTCTCTTCTGTATTAATCATGAGATAAACCTCACATATATGAACAAGAGAGTCTGAAATCTATTGGTTCAAGAGAATTATGGAACAATATACTAAATTTTTATGAACTGATTTTCTTGCTGTAATTCATACAGCACAGTTGTCTCAATTGCTTACACTGAAGCCAGATCTAAGACAGAATGCAACCAGAGTGGATTGTGAAAGTAGTTTCAGTGTAATTTTAAAACCCAAAGATCTGAAATTACTCTTTATTTGATAATGCAGCAGGAAATATAGGAAGTGATAGTGGCTGCTGAGGAATGAGAAAAAGGATATCTGCATCACTCATACAGATGGCTTGCAATCTGAAAAAAATGTGGAATAAAGTGATTTGCAAGATTAGTTTATACCTAAAACTATACATTCTGGTAGGATAAAGTCTTTGCACATCAATACAAATAACTTTTCCTTGAAGAAACACCTCTAGGCTTGATTTGGGAGGATATGGTCAACCCTGCTCTGTCTGTGCCTTCACCTTTTTGTCCATCTCTCCCAATATCTGTGGAAAACAGAGGCTGATTTCAGCCAAATGCCATGGAACAGGCAGTGATTGCAAAAGTAGTAAAGCCAAATGTGAAAATTAATGGGTGTATAGGAACAAAGAAACTCAGATAAATGCCTCTGAGGGGGGAGTGGGTGGAACATGAACCCAGGAGTTGCATGGTCTGGCTGACCTGCAAGCTGGCTCAGCAGCACATGGAGCAGTTTCCCTTTCCATGGCCAATTTTCTGTCTTGGGCTGTAACTCTGTCCAGACCACAGCTGTAAAGCTTCCTGACCCTTTTTGTGTCTATTGGAAGAGATCTGAGACTCCCTTTTGAGCAACACGAACTTTCAGGGCAGTAAGAGAACCAGAATTCATGAATTCTGCACAGGGAAATGTTGAGTTAATGTTGAAGAGCCTCTCAAGAAAGTGAAGCTTGAGTTTCTGAGCAAAAAAGCTTTGGAAATTGTTCATTTTGGCTCCCATTTCTCAGGATTCCTATAGCTTTTAGCACTTGTCCCACAAGTTTTCCTCAAGCAAAGAAATTCAGATTTCCTAGTGCTCAGTGAGAGGAACACTGCAGCCTGGGAGTGGGCTGTAAATCCTGGGTGGCTGTAGTAATTCCCAAGGGAATAGCATATGTCACCACAAATGAAGTGTGAAGCTGATGGTTTTTCTGCCTCAGATACATCAGAGAGAGAACTCTTGTAGTAAAGACTCAACAGCTTTGTAAACCTCTACCTGAAAAAATGTAGTTTGCTTGAAGGAGTCCGGGCTGACTAATGGCTTCCAGCTGGAATTGCCTGTCTGTGTGGGGTTTGTGTGTTAGGCAGTTATATTGACATAACTAATGGGTTTGTTTTCTGTGAAGGTCTGAAAAGGGAAACAATTTTAGAGCTTTGGAATTTATTAATCCCCACACAGAATATAACCACTGGAGATTTATAGCTGTAATGTTTAGCTTTCCTTAATTTCCATAATTTTCTGTGTTTCTTCTCCATCCATCTGCTCATCTCCCCATGTTCTTGTAACAGAGATACACTACTTTCTTAAGGGTTGGTTTGGTGTTTTTTTTTCCCATCATAAACTCTTTGATGTTCTTTGATTCTGCTATTTTTATTTTTTAAATATAAATTACAGCCTTTTTTTGTTGTTGTTTTTCTCTTGGTACACAAAGTTTTGGTGAGATGTCAGCCTTGCTTGTGTCATCCACACAATCAAGTTTTAACCTGTGCTGAAGGCTTCCAGCCAAAACAAGGTCGATAAACAAGAGCCTTCAAATGAGTGTGCAGAACTCAGTGTTTCATTCCCTTTCCTCAGGGAAATTCAGGACTTCCCTGATGCCCAGAGCCAGCAGGTGGGTGGCCACTCCCCAGCAGAGTGTGAAGCACCCAGAATGCTCCCAGCCCACACAAATGTTTTATTATTGTATATTAATATGCATTATTGAAAGACCAGTGGAAGGCAGGAACAGTTTAAGCTGTATTGTGAATAAAAATTACAGTAAGCAACAAGATATGGCCCCCAAAGGACTGTTGTCAAAAAACCAGCATGGGCCATCTAGGAGAGATGGGCAGAAGTAAGAGGTGCTGAAGGAAAGGGAAGCAAGGAACTACTGATGAGATAAATGCAAGTTAATACCAGGTGTGAAATAATTCCAGTTAAAGATGGAATTTACTCAATAACAGTTGTTATCTTGGTGAGCTGCTGCCTCCAAGAAGACAAGGGTGGGACTGAGGGTATCAATGCTCACACACATTATTGAGAATCTGCATGTGTGGCAATGCTTTTGATTTCCTCCAAGTGCAGCTGAGACAAAAAAACTTCAGCTGCTTTGGAGCCAGATGAAAATGTCACCAGGAAGCTGAATTTTTCAAGGTGTGTTACAAATATACATGATCTAAGTTGTAGTCCAGTATTTTTATTAAATACCAGGCTGTTCTATGCCCCCTTTTTCACCCATATTTTTTGCACTCCTTTCTTTTTCTAGCTACATGAGCATATTGGTTATGTATCTGCACTGAATAAAGTAGAAGCTGTTATTGCATTATTACCTTCTCAAGTCTTTACATTATTGGTTGTGCCATATTTATGGGCAAATCCTGCACACCTGGCTCAGGCAAGTAGATCTATTAAGTGCAGAGGAGATATCTTTTTTATAAATTTTCACTCATATAATAACGACAGATCAAACAATGACGTTCAGCTGGGAATTTGTCTGTCAATGCTAGTTTTAGAAGAACCCACAAAAATACGCTTTGTTTTCTTTGATTCTCTTTGCTTTATGAAGGGCTGAAGAGGGAACCATAAAATTCTCTGTGGTGGGGCTTTGAATTCTGCATCACTGTTGGGCCACCACAGTTTGCATTCTTTTGTACAAGGTTCTCCTGCTGTCTCCAACCCAAGGGAAACAATCCACTGCAGGAAGAATTTTAAATGGTCACATAAACACAGAATAAAATTCCACTGATTTTATATCAAGGTATATTTATACTTACCTTTTTAAAAAATAATTCAAAAATCAAGAATTCTAGATTTTGATTTCTTATTTTGAAGGACTACAAAAAGTCACTTGTGCTGTCTCTTATTTTATTAAAAGGCACCCCAGGCTGCTTGATCTATTTCAAAGATCTTCCTTTACTGAAAATTTTAGGTAATCATTAAAAGATGTTATAACACAAGTAACCAAAAAGAGCTTAATATTTTCATGGACTATTTATTGTAGCTACCATGCAGCAGAAGGACCTGTATCAAGCGGATGAGACAGGATAATGGAATAGGAGGCAACTATTTTAAGCCTTTGCTTTTCAGAAAGAGGCATAGATAAAGTGTGGAGTTAAAATTAAAGTGCCTTGGGGTGTGAAAGTGTTAAGGATCATGTGTAGTTCTATGTGTGTGCTTGTACATACATTTATGTATGTGCTTTGCATGCAGCATTATAGAAATGATAGCTCCAATTTCCTGTTTCCTATATATTGTACACAAGATTTCTGCATAGAGAATCTTAATTCTAAATAATGTAGATTATTATTCAAACTTGTTCTCTGTTTTTTGCTGTATGCTTGGGACATCTATTTTAAATACTCTGCTGGCTACTTACTGTTTGTTAATAGTTTTTTTTGCAGGTGCAAGGTGGCTTTACAAGATGTGTTTTGATTCAAGAGGGAAGCTCTTGGTGTGGTAGTGTGGATTTCAGAGGCAGCAGTTGTTGGCCTCAGGGCACTCATTGAGCTGGCACTTCTGAACCAGTCATGATTAGGTGCATGTGAGAATAATATTTTGCATCTCTGTGTACAGAATTTAGTTGAAGATTATTTCTTCCCCCCAGCACATTTTAGATAAGAGAGTTCTTTTTTTTTTCCTCCCTCAGTTGTGATGCTCTCAGTTTTAAATGCTGGCATTTTATTCTTCCCTTCTGAAAGAGAGTTATGACTATCCTGTGTCATCTCTTAGTAAAAAAAACTTGATGTTGCTATTTGTTGATAGATTATTTCTTGATCAAGCAAGTCAGCATTATGAAGGATGAATTTTATTCTGGTTTACTAAGAGCAAACAAGGGGACCCCTCTTAACGTTTAATGAAAGTCCTATTAACCTTAATACACAAAGATAAATACACACTGCCCCCCTTTTCTGGGAAGCAGGTGAATAAATACACCTCTCTGAACTGAGATTAGTCCTTCCACTGCATCATAAAATCAGAACTGAAATTATGGACATTTCCCAAGAACGTAAATATACTGAAATATTCCTTTGGTGAGCCTGCAGTGCCCACTTTTTATTGAAGTAAATGATGTTACTGAACCATTTGAAGTATTCATTCAACCTGGGAGTTTTAAACTATCCCAGACAGGGCCAGGTTTTCTGCTTGTCTAATCCTGCCTGCTCTCCAAGGCACAGCTCTTCATGCTGAAATGTGCTGCCATCAGAGTCCTGCTTCTTCTGGGTTCCCCCTACCTGTCTGTGGAGCCAAATGCATCTCTCTGAGGTTAAAAGTGTTAGTGTGAGTTGGAAATAGGGTACCCACTCAGCTAGAGCATGGTTCTGATCCTCAATATAGAAACTAAGGCTCACTTTGTTGTTTTGTTCAGTTTGATTTCACTTCACTGGAGTTTGAAAGTGCTCGGGGAATTTTGTCAGTGCCCTATTTCAAGGAAATCTTATTAATCACTTTCAGTCATGCTGCATAGTTTCCTGCTGTGTATTGTTGCTGAAGAAGGAAATTCCAGACTGATGTTTTCATTAATGATTGCAGAAAGCTGGACTGGTACTACTTGCAAATATTGAATCAAGAGGGGTTGTATGAAGCCTTTTCAAAATGTGCACCTCATTGTAAGAGAAAAGTTATTCCATGTTCATGTTCTGTCTGCAATAAGGGTTATACCACCCAAAAGCAGCAGCTCAGGAAGTTACCTGCAGAGAATTGTAGCCTTAAGGAAGCACTGTGGGTATTTCTTGCTGTCTCATAATATGTTGGAAACTTGCAAAATGTAGGGAGTCAAGATCTCAGCTGTTTCTTGTAAAATTTGACATTTTTTGTGTGGTTCATGAATGAAAAACAAGGTACACCTGCCCCATGAGAGCATCCCCTCTGTGAATGATCTCTGCATTTCCATCATTGTCTTCACCATTTCACATCCAGATCTCTGTCTTCATTCTTTCTTATTAACAGGCTATATATCCATAAAAAAGAATTCTATATCTTCTTGTGCAGAACAGCATAAGAAAATAGTTTAGATAAAACTTTGAGTGTTCATTCCAGGTGGGAATTGTGTTACCTTTTGGGGGGGCTGTTTTGTGGGATAAGTTGTGGACCAGTAGTGGCCCAAAGCTTATGGACTGAGGATACAAATCCAGGCACCCCAGTTTGGGAATCCATGAGCCAAGCTATAATTTAATGACTCAGACCTCATTAAATGCTTCTTCCTCTAATGTTAGAGGATGAGACTTCTCCAAATCTTCAGAAAATGTAGTTCACACTTAGATGCCTGCCATTCCTAAGGATAGCTGGCTTGCTCTCCTATCCATCTAAATTATATGAAAGATGGGGATTTTGTTTCAACTTACAGATAGTTATGTATTTGCAGTCTCCTGATTCATTGCTCATATTGATACATGACATGAGTTGATCATTGAAATGTATTTTAAATCCCATTTTATTTGCAATATATTCTAAGTATAGCACTTAAAGCAGTGTTTCACTGTGATTCAGAATAGAGGCAAGTGACTCACAATCAGGGAGAAGTGACTAAATTATTTTGACTGCTCTTGAAGGCATTTCTATCATAAGGAGATACTGGGAAAGAATGCAAATATTGCATCAGGAGAGGACAAATTAAGTCAGAGGAAGAAAATGGAGTGCTGCAATGGAAAGCAATGGCACTCTGGGTTGGATAGAAGATAAGAAGCCTGTAGAAAAGATAAAAGCTGGTGTTGGTGTGCTCCAACATGATGTTTGGAGAAATATGAACTACAGCCTCAGGCATTTTAAAGAATAAAGAATTTAAAGAGCAGTAGTTATGGAGCATTATTGAAAGGGAAAAGAATTAAAAGTTTCTTAGTGAAGACAGATCTAACTAATTTGTTCTAAATTCTTGCTAATTTTAAAGTTTATGTAGTACTTATCAAGAACTTCTTTGATTTAAATTGGGTTTTGTGTCCTTGCTTAGCATTTGAAATTTTGTATAAACTACAGTACTTTTAAATATCTTACATAACTACTGAAAGTTATCTCAGTTTTTTAGTTCCTCTTGAAAAATTGTTTGCTTAGCTTGCTGAAGCAGGACTTGTTTCATTGAAATCTTGTGGAAGCTTCTAGAATTCTTACACATGAGTGAAGTATGAAGTCTCACTTAATTTGTCTTGTGTTTTTTAGTTGTCTCCTGAATTTGCTTTGCTTCCTGGCTGAGTTTAATGAACTTGCTGCCCATGGGGAGCATTGATATTAAAGCTGTGCACTGCTCAAAGGCCCCAGGCAGGACTGCTGCAAGGTGCTGTGCAAACCTGAGATGTCATCGTGCCCCCAAGTGTCATCTTGCCAGATTTATTACTGAAGTTTCACACATGCAGCAGCAGCTCCAGCTGAAAAGTGTTTTCTTTGAAGGCTCCTTGTGGTAGCCTAATTATTGCTCAGCAGCAATAAGGGCAGTGCCTCGAACCCTACAAAGCTGGGTTCAAGGGACTCAGTATCTGGGACCAGTAAAAATATTATGTCAGGTCTATCCCTGTCAGAATTGTGCAGAAATAAGAGCAACAGGTCCTCCTCTCTGGGCCTTGGCAGCTCAGCCTGCTGGAGTGCAGGGGGAGATTCAGTTTTCCTGCATCACCTGCTCACTGCTGTGTTACTGCAGGGATCACCACACCATGTGATGAAGGGGGCAGGAGAAATATCCTCCTACTTTTAAACAGATATCAGGGTCTTGCCAGAGCTGTCATTCTCCAGCTTAATGAGAGTAGTGTGGAGCACAGAAGTGCTGGAAAGGAAAAACCATTTCTCTACACACCCCTGTTTCAGTGGAGAAGGGGAATTTTGCACAGGGATGGATGCAGAGCTGTGTAAGCCCTGCCCTACACTCTCACCAGGCTGCTCCATCCCACTGCCAGGCAAGGCACCACGGGGCTGGGCCACTCACAGCTCTTGCAGAGGCCAGCATGGACCTGGACCACAGCTCTGGTGCCACAGGGTGATGATGCCATTCTGTCTGTCACTGTCTAGAAGTAGGATTGATAAACAAAACAGCTCGTGGGCCCTAATTAGGAAACTGCAAAGATGAAACTGATGTGCAGGCAGAATTAATTTTCATTAATTTAAATTCATTCTTTAAATTTCAAATAAATTAATTTTAATACTGTTGTTTCTGTTAGGAGATCTGGCTGCTACAGACAATCATTGTGATCACCTCTGCAACAGAGTTGCAGAGGGAAAAGTACTCTTCCAAGATTAATGTATGAAAATTGGACTGAGACTTTTTCTATTTCTGTTTTCAATTCTATCACTGGTTATTAGAGTAGCCTTGGTAAGATCACTTGTTCACCCTGGACTTTCTTTTACTTTTTCTCCTAAAAAAATTCTATAAGGTAGGCTTTAGTTGTCAGGGGTGATGTAGGTTAAGCTTTACCAAGTAAATATGTTTTGAAATCACTAGATTAAAGCAGGTTATCAGTGCAGGGTATTGTTAAACTATTTCACTGCTCCATGATTCATCTGAGAAGTTAAAAATAGAGTGCCAATGGGTTTGTGTTGTTCAGTTGTCCTGTGACTCTAGAATTATCTTACTTGCATGGCCAACTCAAAGGCCACATCTCCCTGCTGTAAGAAAGACTTGACAAGCCTCCCCTGCTCTGAGGGTCTCCAGGCACTTGAGTTTTCTTATCTGGGGCAGATGCTCCCAAAAGGCTTTTTACTTGAG
This sequence comes from Notiomystis cincta, assembly GCA_013398075.1. Lineage (NCBI taxonomy): Eukaryota > Metazoa > Chordata > Aves > Passeriformes > Notiomystidae > Notiomystis > Notiomystis cincta. Next base: position 181,373 of record VZRX01012408.1, read on the forward strand.
CAGGAGGGAATTGATGTAATGGAAAAGTTTTCCATGCTGTTTTGAGGGAAAAAACATCCCTTGAACTCTAGTCTTACATTTAGAAATGTGTTTTGTGATTTTGGTAACTGCAGCTGGAAGATTTGCAGTGAGCACACCTTGAGTGTGGGTTTCTGCTTTCCTGCCTCAAGTGAGCTTGATGAAATACTCCCTGTTATTCACCTCTCAATCAGATTTATCTCCTCATTCAGGCTAAGCAGTTTTCTGTGTACTCCACAGTCAGATATGGTGAACAGTCATGGTTCAGTATACACCCACTTCTTCAGTTTTGCCTCATATGCTTCTGTATTTTTATTGATTTTGTTTCACTAAGGTCAATGAGAAGAAGGCAATGGGAAAACGGAAGAGGAAAGTGTCTGTGTGACTTTGCACAATGATTTCTGTCCATTTGTTTTTGTTTGTCTGAAGCCAGACTATGACATTTAAGCCCTTTTTGGTTTACAGAGGAGTATTAAACCCATTAATGAGTGTTTTCTCACCTGACACCAGCACAAAGTTAGCATAAGCTGCATGTGACAGGAGGAAAGATCAGTTCAGTGTTTCCCTGCCCTTACCTCCTCCATCTGACTATGGCACCGTGTCCCCAGATTCACCCACAGAGTTTTGGTGTCACCCACATCCCAGAGTTTTCCACTCCTATAAAGGCTTGGGGACAGCCAGGAAAGAAGCACAGTGTGGGACCTGAGGGAGACTAAGCCTGTGTGAAACTGGGCCTGTGATGCTCCACAGGGGCATCTACTCTTTCACAGACATCACTCACCAGTGAGTTTTGCTCAGGGTCACTCTTCCCATTTGTGCAGAGACACTGTGGCTCTCCTGGAAACTGGTTATTGATGCTTTCTGTCTTTCAGCTACTGCCTTTTATTTTATAGACCTTTTCTCTGTTCTAAACAGATGAGGTGTACCCAAAATACCATTTTCAAATGTCCTGCCCCAGGAAGTAGGATCTTTGAAGTGTAATGCCTTCTGGGATGCTGGAGCCCATAAGCCTCCCCTGAGTTTTGTGTCTGACCTTTACAGCTCACTTTCTGAGCAGGTATTCAGAAGATGTGGGGTTTTGTAGTCTCCAGTGTCAGTAGCAGCTCTGATTGCTGATTATTGTGATGAGGCCTAAAAATCATTTCTTTTGCTCTTCATTTTCACATTCCTGAACAATGACAGGTCAGGAGGTGCTTTGGTTCTCTAGAGAATAACTTCTGTAATGTGAGCTCTGTTATTTGCCAGGGTACTTCACACATCCCTAGAAAGTGGCCAGGGAGGAGATGGAAAATGGTGGCTCTATTAATTTAGGAGTCAGTTTGGTGAATCAGGTTCCTTCAGGCAGGGAGGAGCTGCCCTTCAGGCAGTGAGTCTCCTGAATGATACCCCTGAGTAGCTACAGCACATGGATTGCAATAGGAGAGAGGAAATCAAACTAGAATTACAGACTTGTTGAAGTTGGGAACAAAGCAAGAGCATCTTGGCATGGTGCAACCTTGTTCCAAGTCAAGAATATCAACCTTCTCAAGGTCTTGAATTTTTGCAAAGCAAAACTTTTCTTACTTCAAGTTTTCTGTGATATTTCCCAGAGCCAGTTTTGGCCATAAATCTACAGGCTGGCTTTGTCCTCTGGTGTCTCTAGAAGAGGTTTCAACACCCCTTGCCTGGGACACATCCTTTGTCTCCATGGTGTGAGGTGCTTTGGGTGCAGGGTGCTCTTCACTGGAAGGACTGGAACGCTTGGATACAGCTGGAGAACCCATCAGGTGTCTGAGCTGCTCTGAACACGTGGGAGATCCTGTCCTCAGGGTGCAGCAGAGCTGAAGGATGGATGGGGGCTGCATCTGGCCCTGGGGGAGTGAGAGAGGCTGCAGAACTGCAAGGGTCTGCAAGGGTGGGGTACAGGAGGGTGGTCTCACACTGAGTGAGTGTCTTAACAGTTCTGGTAAGTTTTGGATACAGCTGAAGGATGTGGAAGTCTGGTTGGGTGGAACATCTTGCAGCTTTACAGGACTTTTGGTGTGCCTGGGGTTCCTGTGTGCCTCTCTGGAGACCAAGGGATGTCTCTTGCAAAAGCATATTTCTAACACAACTAGGAGGTGTGCAGTTAACTAAAAAAATGTTTGCATAACCTTGATATGTCTGTGTAAGAATTAGCTTTTACATCTGGTAAATAAAATACTGTGCAAACTTTCTGTGACCAAAAGATGACATTAACACAAAATGAATTGTAATTAATCTTAGTTAACTGCTAATTACCTGTAAAATCTGATTAAAGGGAAAACTAAATTTGCCTGCAGTAATTAGTGTTTCAATATGAAGTCTGTGTCCATGTAAATATGTCTAGTTCTCTGCGTTAATTTATCATCACTGTTATTTATGAGCTTTTTTTTTTGGCTTTCTGCAAAGGTTACAGAGAATGAAGGACAAAATTAGAATAATGAATCCTTGTTTATTAGCACAGCAACAGAACAATTATTGTATAGACATTTTATAAACTCCAACATTATGATATTGTCAGAGAAATGCAGTGTTTCAAACATATTAGCATAGAAATAGGCTTGTTTCTCATTATTTCAAGTAGTTCTGCTTGCACTGGTTTGTCATTCAGCTGTCAGTAGAAAAGCAACAAACATTCAGTGAGAACTGACCCCCAAGAAAGGACTGGCCATTCTGCTATTCATTGACAAATGGATTTTGAAATACTCACATAATGAAATCCCCAGAGCAAATGGACTTTAATAGCTGATGGGGTTTTGTAAAGCAACATCAAATCACAGATGGACATCCAGAGTGAATTTTCAGCAGGGATAGCAGGCAAGTACATAACCAGTTAGAATGTGATTGAAAGGAGTAGGACATGTAATTCTTCAGTCTGACAGGTAGCAAGTCTTTCCTCTGTCTCTTTAGCACAAATACAGTAACTACCTTGTCCTCCATCAAATTGTCTTAAGAATATTCCTTCGCCAGGAAAAGTTGGTAGGTAGCATGTTCAACAGCAAAAAGAGCAATCTATGAGGCATTCCTTATGGAAAACTCACAAGCCTACACACTTCCACACAACAAGGTGTTATTCTAAAGAGCCCCCAAGCTCGTTATGGAGTCAGATATTGCTGCATCTGCAGCTACACTGAGGGGAGAATGCACACAGCCTGTCCCAGCATCTCAGGACAACTTCCATGCAGCAGGATGCTTTTTTGGGGAAATGATTCCATCTGTGAATAAAAAACACGAACAACACTCTTAAGCACTCAAATAGAGAATATCTAAGGGGTTTTTGCTGCTGTTCCATAGGGGATACAGAAAATCACTCCAAGACTACCTCCTTCATTGGAAATTTGACACATGCTGACCCTCTCCCATCTATGCTTTGAACAGCTCTCCTAAGCCTTACCAAAGTGATTAGCAGAAGCTTGATAGAATAAGATGGTGTGAGAACAGCAAATAGAAAAGCTGCCAAAATATCTCCAAAGCCCCCAGAAAAAAATAAAACAAATCTTGACGACCAAATAACCAGTAAGCTCCCCACATAGAAATGTTACAGTGTGATGTACTTTCTCTAGTGTTCCAAATACCCTCCTGGAGTTATGTGAATGAAACACTGACTTTGCACCAAAATACTTCTCTGCTGATAATTGGAAAAAGACAGAAAAGCCTGTACTCAGAGAAGTAGCAAACAACTACTTTATCTCTGTCTCGCTGAGCCTGGTTCTCGAGGGAGATGTACAAAATGCCTCTGAGGAAGGCAATTTGGGATAAAGTGCATAACTTTGCTGGATATTAGAAATACAGACCCAACAGCTTCATTTATATTTTGAATTGCAATTTTTTTCTAAGCCTTTTTCCTTGATAAACCCTTTCTGTTCCACTTTCTGTCCGACCGATAAGGAAATGAGCCTTATCACCTCTTCCCTTGATTACCCTTCGTGAGGCTTTTCTCTCAAGTTGTTCAGCTGATTAACATAACGAAACGAAATCCAGAACAGTGTGTCCTGCTTTGTGCTGAGATTGAAGTTTGCTGCCTCTGTCTCAGCCAAAAACGCTATCAGTTGCTCTATGAAAGATAATAAAATCTTCAAATCTTGCCCGTCTTATACGGATAAAACATGGGATTTAGATGTTTACAACAGTTGCTCTCCCATGAGAACAAGGGAGCAAGAGTTGAGATAGGTTTTATCATTCAAGTAGGAACTGGAAGGATATCAAAGATGAGACCCCCTTTCTGTGTTTCTCCTTGGATTAAGGGCATATGGATGTTCTCCTAGAAGATCTGTACCATCATGCTCTGCTTATACAAAATTGAGTAAGAAAACTGTAAGAGTTGTTAGCAAGATCTCCAAAGAAAAGCATTGCTGAATTAGGCCTTTAACACTGTCCTAACGTGCTCAAAGATTATTGCATCAATGGTTAATTCCTAAATGATCTCATGACAATTACATCACCCATGTGAATCTCTGAAAATTTGTACTGACACATGAATCAAGGTGGAACAGAATTTGTTCCTATGCAGAGAAATTGCTAGACTATTTATGTATCTTAAGCATGAAGATATCTTTAATTATTTATATACAATTTCATAGTTTTCAAGATCTAACCATTTGTTACAGAGAACCAAATTTCTTAGAAAGACAAATAAACAATATGCACACAAAACCACCAAAGAAACAAACAAACAAACAAACAAAACCCCAGGAAAACCAGTCTGGTAAATCTTGGGGCCTGTAATTTCTAGCAGATATATTTTACTGTTATGAGATTCAATGGACAATGCACAGTAAACAGTATCTCACACTTTGACTCCTCAGTGCTTTGTGTAATTCTTGCCTGGGCCAAAGTCCCCCAGGAAACTTCAGCTGTCTCTGAAACAACCACAGAATCGTGGAACCATGGAATGATTAAGGTTGAAAAGACCTTTGAGATCACCGAGTCCAACTGTTAACCCAGCACTGCCAAGTCCATCACTAAACCATGTTCCCAAGAGCCACATCTAGACATTTTTTAAAACTTCCAGGTATAGTGACTCTACAGTTTCCCTGGGCAGCCCATTCCAATGTCTGACCACTCCTTCAGTGTAAAACTTCTTCACAATATCCAGTCTAAACCTCCCTGGTGCAACTTGCAGCCAGTTCCACTTTTCCTAACACTTGGGAGAAGAGGGAGAAGAGACCTTGGGAGAAGAGACCAACCTCTCCCCTGGCTGCACTCTCTTTTCAGGTGGTTGTAGAGAGAGATAAGGTCCCTCTGGGCCTCCTTTCCTGCAGGCTGAGCCCCCCAGCTCCCTCAGCTGCTCCTCCTCTGTGGCCCAGACCCTTGCCCAGCCCTGTTGCCCTTCTCTGGACACACTCCAGCCCCCCAGCGTCTTCCCTGTTGTGAGGGGTCTAGAACTGAACAAATATAGCTGAGCCCTTATCTTTTTCTTTCCATTAATGTTAATTTAGCCAAGAAGAGGAGACTCAGTCTTACAAACTAATGACTTGACTACTCATTTCTGTAATAGTATTGACACTGAGTTTGAAGATGGTCAGGTTGTGCATCTATGGGACTGTGTTATTCTATTCCTGGCACCTTTGTCCTTTCTTCATTTCTTTTTCATATTCAGTCATTCCATGTAATTCAAATAAAACTTTCCTTGTCTTTAAGATGGGGTGATGCATCAATCCCTATGCCTGAAAGCATGAAAGTAATTTCAACCAGAACCTTTTGCAATACACTTAATATTGCAGTGGAAACTGTTCTTACATGTACAAAACATTGCAAGGGCATTGTAACAGATCCTTTGTGGCAGATTTTCAGGCTACTGTGCTTGTTCTCATTTTGGGATGAGAAGGCATTTCATTCATTTTATTGAGGGGAGCAGGAGGTGAGCTCCATATCCTTTAAAGAAATATTCTGTTTGTTTAGAATTTTTTCTCCCAGCTGTATTTCTCTGCAGTGATTTCCTTTGGTATTTGATCATATTTAAAATTCACTCATTTGATTGTATTTTTCAGAAACTGTAGTATCAGTAGCTCATATTCAGCAGATAGAAGCCCAAATTATTGTAGTCATTAGTTAGCAAAGAAACTCTTTTCCCACTCTTCCCTTGTGTCTTATAGAGAAACAGTTATAAAATTTCATTTCTGCCTTGTCTGCTCTATAGATAATAACTGGTAATTCTGAGAAGCTGAAACACTGATACTTCCTTTGGCAGTGCAGCTCAACAGAAAAGCCTACAGAGGTTTTTGCCTATTTAGAGGGCAGGGAGAGTGTCTGTATTTCATTCCTGTAGTGCAGCTCAGTTTCTCTAGAAATCCATGAAAAATATGTGAATTGATGCTTTCATGCCTGCTTGGTTTTGTTCCAGTGGTTCTAATACCACCTAGATTCTCTGTAAATGGCACTGGATTTATACAATAGGAGTTTACCACCTTGGCAAGTTTCAACTACTAGAAATTGTTTGTCACTGATTACTCTTGTAGTGCAATCTGTGTAACAGATCCAAACTTCTTCCAGCCAAAATTGTCTAGAAACCAGAGATTCAGAAGGGCAAAACATCCATTACTCGTGTAACTCCTTTTTCTTGCTCTGTCTTGCAGAGCCTTTTAATAATTTTTTTTTACTGAAACCCTCCAGTCTTGCAGGTGAGTTCATTTGGTAGGAAACTGTTATACCCTGGAGTAACAAATATTTGTTTTCTTGGAAGATCTAATTCCAGCACACCTGAGTCGATGGGAGATGTAGGAAACAGAGTCCTGAACTGGACCACTGGCTCACTGCAATCTTTCATGCCTGGCCTTGCATCCTTGTAGCTTGAATTCCAACCTGATTCTCCTGTTATGACAATTGAATGTAATAAAAGCACTTAAAATACCCCCAGGACATGAACAAAACTTAGATCATCTCCATGAATAGCAACAACCTGGCCAGGAACAACTGAGCTTTTCACTTGTGGTGGGAAGTCCTGATCACATTCTTCCTTTGCCTAACACTGAGAGCTCTATCCATTAATTTTGAAGCAGTCTGCTTTAATTTCTCTTCTTTTCCTGAATACTCTGTGTAGCAATGATTTCAGAAATTATTGTCCCAAGCTTCAGAGAATAAGAAGGAGTCTTCACTAAAAAAACCCAGCCTCCCCAATGAGCAGGTGATGTTTTCTCTCTAGCACTGGGCTAGGTCTGTGTCCTTTCCTATGCCCTGCTGCTGAATTTAGGGGTCTCACAGAGCAGGATGATACTTTGAAATGTATTTCAGAGATAAGGTTCATGAACCTGGTGCTCCTACAGAATATTTTGCACCAGAGTGATACACAGAAGTGGACAAATGTATCTGTCATGGGAAATGGGTCTTGTAATGGCAATGTAATTGAAACACAGCGAAACGGTCATTTACAGGCAAAACTTTTAATCTGAATATGGAAAAAGTAGATTTGAGAAAAGGGCAAACTGCAGGGTTTATTTTTAGCATCTTGCAATAATCAGAAAAGGGAATTTATAGGATCAGGTGAAAAAGTGTCTTTTGTCTTATGGGACAACCTGTACATGAACATTTTTAGATGGTAAAAGGCAAAAGATGAGAAATTACTGAAACTGGCAGGTGAATTTTCCTATGGAAAATTTAGGGGCAGTTCCATGGTAATTGAATAGAGTGAAATGTGTCAGGTTTCTGATGATAATTATCAAAGAACTGGTCAAATCTCTAACCAGATTAAAAGATCTTTGGTTATTAGACATTGGCTAAGGGACTTTAACAGTGCTCTCTTTATGCAGTAGCCATGTGGGGGTTTTGGCACCGGGAAGTAGAGTGGGGATTTTTTTTCCTCCAAGTGTTGAGATTTAGCTCTGATTACTGAGGCTGATTCTTCTTTTATGTAAGAGACAAAAGCAGCCAAGGACTCTGTCCATTAAAGCCGAAATGAGTGGTGATTCTGTTGGAAAGCAGCAATGGGCTACTGCTTGCTTTAGTAGGAAAAAAATATCCTGATAGCCTCGATGGAAGGCTACATCTTTATCCCTTCTACATCTTTAAAATTCACAAGAAAAACAAAGGGTGACTTAACTGCTGAATTAATCAACACAGGCAGAACTTCTCCCCAGCAAAGAGCTTATCTTCAAAAGGAAAAAAAAAAAAAAAAGGAAAGAAAAGAATTAAAGAAAAGAAAAAGGAAAAAAAAGAGGAAAAAACCGAGCAAGCAGGTAAGGATGATGTAGGACAGGAGTGTAAAATAGAAGTTACAGAAAACAACAGACCCTTAGCAAGCTTTATACACTTCTGGTGCAAGAAGATAAGATTAAATCCCTCAGCTTCCTAAGAAAAGAGTAGAACAATCTGCTCCGGGCTATTGCAACACCAGAAGGATGTGTGAGAGTCTGAGACAAGCTTGAATATCTTTCAATGCTCATTTCCAAGTGCCTTTTTGGCTCCTAATTCCTCTAGGCTTCTAATTTGCCTGTTACTTTGACTCAGCCTGAGGGCTAATTATGTGCTTGAGGAATCCATTAGGAAATAAACAGCACAGAAAGGCAACCCAGCAAGATGTGTTGAAGCAGAGCTGAAGGCAGAAATAACAAGTGTCTTCAGGAAATGGCAGGAGGAGAAGGTGAGAGCAGCAGCCCTTGCAGCAGCAGCCTCCTTCAGTCTGTGCCAGCAGTGCCCTTCCTCCTCCCACTGCCCACAGGAGCCTGGGCCCTGAAAGGACTGATGCTGATTTTCACTGCTGGAGGTTTCTGGAAGTTTATTCCGTGTGAAGTGCTCCTCTCAGCTGTTCTGAGCCTCTGAAGGAGCTGTGATCAAGGACAAGTCAGGGTGAGTGATAGGGTAATTCAGATCATGTCCTCTAGTGGATGTTTTATTAACAGGCCACTGCATATAAACTGTGTGATCTGAGCTAGGCTTCCCTTTGCTTTAAAGCACATAGATAATGTTAAAAATGGAACACATTTAACCAAAGTTAATAATTTTTTGCCGGATCCTCAGTGAGAGCCAAACAGCTCTGACTTTCTGTGGAGCTGCTGAGCTACCAGGACTGACAGACACACCCAGGAGGGACAGCAGTTTGTTTGGTGCACTGCCTCACACCTCTGGTGCAGCTGGGATTACCATATCACCTAGGGGAATTAGGCAACTTTGCTAGTTCCCTAATTTCTTTTTTGGTGTTTTGAAAACACCAGATGTAATTAGGTGTTTTCTCCTACTGTGGACTGCACAGAGTTTTCTTTTCCCAAGCTGCCCAGGTGAATCTCCAGGTATGGGAATGCCACAGGACCATGGATCTGCTCCTGCTCCTTCCCACCCCAAAGCCTGTCACTTCCACAGTGCTGTGCAAACAATCACTTGTTCTCTCTACAGCAGTTCCAGAGCAAAAATGAAAAATGGTTCTTTCCCACGGGCTGAGGGAAAGTTAATAGCTTTGAACCAAATGAAAAAGGTTGTTGTCTGTCTTGGTTTGTGCTGAGTATACCTTTGAAAAGAGACACCAGCAGACTCATTTTGAAAACATCACAAGTCAAAAAATCAACTTGCTATTAATCAAATGCTTTGTCAGAAAGCTTTTGTCAGAATGCTTCTTGTTGTTGCTCCTACTAACGTAGTGTTCTGTCTCTGAAGCTGGGCTGGCTCTGGCTCTGCTTTGCCGCTGCCCCTTGGGAAAGTTCTGGGCCACTTAAGTCAGTGTCAAAGCTGCTTTGCAGTCTCAGTCCTTCACTGAGGCCCCACAAGGGTTTATCTGTGCAGGAGGCTAGGAAAAGCTGCCTTATTTATTTTCCCACCACAGCCTGCAATTAAAAGATATTTAGGCTGTTTGTCACTAGTGAAGGTGTCCTGCTGTCCTCCATGTCATTATTCCAGCTGCAGCTTCATAAACTGATGTTCTGGCTTAGAAGAAGAATTTATGTGGAGTCAGATATCTGAGATTAAAGCTAAAATGCTGTTTGACTGCTTTTGTGTGGTGTCATGAATATAGATCAGCTGAAACACTCCATGTATCTGTCTGTCTAATCATATACCTACTTCTTGAATCAATAAAGTTAAGCACATGGAAATCTGTTTGAAATACAAATCCAGACAAAAGACACTTGCTTTCTTTAATCTTGGACCAATACTTAGCTATTTCATTAATATATTATCTCTGAAAGGTAACTGGGTTTGTCAGAGTTGAAATAAGATTAAATGAATCAGCCATTGTAGTTCATCTGTTAAATCAGAGCACTTTGCTCTCAGTTTGTAAAATACTCTCCAGACTAATGAAGTAGGGTCAATCACATGCATTTTCTCTGGAACCAAATTGCCATTAATTGTGTCATCAATTGCATGGATAGGTCAATAAATGTTGCCATTGCACACTGACTGCTGCAGTGCCAGAAGATGAGCCATTTTTTCATGATGTGGTGCAGGTTTAGACTCTGCAGGGATCTGTGTCTAATTTCTGCAGTGTGGGAGCTCCCCAGAGAGCCCGTGGTTTCTTGCAGGAATATCCCTGGCATTGTCACCTGCAAGTGGTTGGCTTTGCCATGGGCAGCTGCTCTTTAGCACTGTGGGAGGTGTGGGGACCACTAAAATCCCACAGATCCTTTTGGAACTCCAGAGTATTGAGCAACTTCTGAAGAAACATTTCTTACTGACCATTGTGCTGGTTTGGTTTGTGGTTCACTGGGGACAAGAGCAGCAGCAGAAACATTTGTGATCAGCAGTGCAAGCAAAGGGTCAGGGGGCTGCTGCAGTGGTGGCATCAGGGCACACACTGGGTACTTAATTTGCTAATAAAAATCACCAGGAACACGAGGGAGGGATGGAGGGAGGGACTGTGTTGGATGGTTGCATAAAAGGCTCAGGTAAACAAGATATCACAGATTTTTTTTCCTCTATATTAAAGTGCCTTTTTTTAATTCAGTTTTTTATATTTGTTTCCTCTATGAAGATTTGATAATCTTTGTGTAGCAATGATTTCAGAAATTATTGTCCCAAGTTTTAGAGAATAGAAGCCTTCACTAAAAGGAACCAAGCACCCCAATGAGCAGAGAGTGCTTTCTCTCAGCCCTGGGCCAGGTCTGTGACCAGTCTGATCCTTTCTACTCATCTGGATTTCAGAAAAGTGTCAGTGCAAAGCCAGCAGGGCTCTGGGTGTAAGTGCTGCTGGTGCAGAACCTGCTGTGAAATGACTTCCAAAGAGGGGGAATAAGTTGATCTTTTGCTGAAGAGCAGAAATGGAGAGACTCTCATCAACTCTGAGAGTCCATAAGGGACCAAAGTTACACTGCACTTTTGTGGATATCTGTGGAAGAAATATTTCTGTCTAGCAAAGAGGCTCAAATTTGTGGTTTCTTGGGGTATTTTTGTTAGCTTGTGTGGGGCTTATTGCTTTTTTGAGTTTGGGGTTTTTTTTAAATATGCTCTTTTTTTCCTGTTTTGTGTGGGTGAAAACCCAAGAACTGAGCAAGTTCTTAGTTAAAAAAAAATAGAGCTTCTAAGCAAACTGCAAAGAGATGAGAAGCATTTTCCATTCTCCCACTTCCCCAAGGAATGTGCTAACCATTCAGCAGTTAGCTGCTCTGGGCTGGATTTCTCTCAGCCTTTCTTGTTGCAACTGCATAAACAATTAAATATTAATTGGACTAGGAAAACAGATTGGCCATGTGCAGAATAAAGACATTCACCTGGGACACGAGTGGCCAAGTTCAGCTCTTAACTCTGAAACTGGTAAATTTTTCTGGCCTATTTCCAAATTGCTGGTCTCAGTCACCTGAATATCTTTACCTCTGTTGCTTTTGCCCATGGTGTCTCTCATGTTCAGACCATTCTAAGTACAAAGCACCTTTTCTAAAGATTTTATCAAAATTAGCACATTCCCAGCAGAAGTGTTACTTTCAGGGACCAGACTGTGGCAGGTTCAACACTTTTGTTTCAAAAATTTTGACTAGCTGCAAAGTGTTAGAAATATTTGTTTAAATGGACCTTCTGCCACAGTTTGGTTTTTTCTTTTTCCCAGATGAACTTTGGAAGATGAGAAATGAAAAATGTGTGCCTCTTAACTTACTCTGTCCCTTTTACTGGAAGGATAAATATTATGTTACCTTTTGCAAACTGTGAGTTGTTTTCTTAGCATGAGGCATAGCATGTGTTATTTCTCTGTCCAAATATAGTAGTTTCAGGAATTCAAATACTACATTTGTTGCCTCAAAAGTGCTCACAATCCCCTGTATTTTATCAGCACATGTAGTGCAAAAAAAGGCCAAAGTGAGGAATCCAGTGTGATGAAAATGTCATACCTAATTCAAAAAGCAAACAAGGACCAGATGTCAAGAAAAGATCCCAGACATGATTATGCATTATGGATACATACAGGATGGAACAAAGTTCTGGTTTTTACATTTGGACTATTTTTTATATCCCCAAACACTATTATGACATAACTTTTGATCTATATTCAGGATATCCTGTACAGTGCATTCCCAATGGAGTGGAAACTACATTAAGAATATTGCTCAAAGAGGGCTCTTAGCTAATATAATTATTTTAAAGTTGTTTTTTCAACTTTGAATTTGATCTGCTTTGGTCTCAGAAAGGTTAATTATCAAATGTCCCCTGTTTGCTTCTCATAAGTCTCTCAAAATTCCTGTAGCTGAGATTATACACTAGCTACTGGACAGAATTTAGCAATGATGCTCTGTACTGAGCCAGAATGTTCTGAAAACCAACCTTAATTGTTCTCTCTACCCTGTGAATCTCCTTTGAAGTTAGCAGGGCTGGTGTGGGAAGAAGATCATTTGATTGCTGCTTCTGCTGCCTGCTGCAGCTCAGCTTCAAGTTCCAAACTGGGTGAGGCACAAGGGGATTTCTCCAGAGATCTCAGTTGCCAGAAGGGCAAAAGTTTCCCAGAAATTCCCAGAGAAGAGTTTGGGTTCTTGTCATTGTTTTTAACACTGTTATAGCAAGTGTGCTCTCTATTTGTCAGTAGTGCAGCACCTCAGTGAGCTGTTAAATTCAGCTGGGTAACAACTCTTCCCAAAAATTGCTATCCAGTGAGGCAAATGGGTGAAGTATAGTTTTGTTGGGTTTTTTCTTTCTTATTAAATGAAATTATTAAAAGCCAAGTTATACAGACTCTTCTTTGAGCTGTTTTAATCAGTAAACCTGCACTAGTATTACATGTATTACAGGGGAATCTCTTGTGAGAGGATGGAAATTATCATAGAGGGGTTTGAGACATGCAAGTAGGAATTTCAGGGGAAGGGAAAATGTGATTTTTAATGCAGTCTGGGTTCAGAGTTGCTCCCCAAAGCCAGCTCCACATTCAGCTTCTGTCACTGAAGATACAGTAAAGGGCAAGGAGGCAAACTGTATTAACTGATTTTGTCATTTCTGCTGGCCTCCTGCTTTAGAAGAGTGTGACTTTGCCACCAGCACCATGTTAAGGACAAAGCCTCCAAGATCTCCAAGTCATTCAATGGCAAACTTGTTTTTCCCTGGTCCAAGTTGCACTCTGGGCAGTGCATTACAGTTCCTGCAGGGCTCCTGAGAATCAGCTGCTGGGGCAGAGAGCAGAGCAGGGGTCAGAGAAATGGCTCATAGGGAGAGATGAGTGGGACACTGTCCCTTGGACCACACCCAGCACCCTGCTAGATTGCAGCAACCTGCAGGGAACTGATTTTGTTGCATGCAGTGTTTATTTTTTGCATGTTTTTGCCCCACCAGAGAAAGCCCAGCTGCCAGGACAGTGTCCACTGGGACTTGAGATTCCCACATGTGTTTGCTGTGCTGCTCAAGCCTCAGAGAGGGTTTAATCGTTGCAGAGATGTTTATAAATCACATTGCAGAGGTGTTTATAAATCACAGGCTGGGACACCTTCCACTAAACCACGTTGTTCAGAGCTTCATCCAGCCTGCCCTTGAACACTTCCAGGGACTGGAAATCCACAACTCCTCTGGGCAACCTGTGCCACTGCCTCATGATTTGAGTTCTCAAGAAATTACTGTTTGCCCTAAAAATCTGGAAATTTAAACAGTTTTGTTGTTTTGTATTACGGCTTGGCTTTGTGAATCTCTAAGGCATCACTCAAATCATGCTAATAAACTCCCTGGACCATAAAAGATTTTCTTTTTTCCTAAAAAGAAGCATTTTTTATTCATCACAAGGCTAAAGGAAGTGGTCTTTCCCAGTATTGGTGAGTGAGTCTGGATGCTCACAGCTCTTATTAAGCTAAATAAGAGTTGTGGGAATTGGAAGACTCTGGGAAGGAAGTTTTAAGTCATTAAATCATTCTGATATCTCTATGAGGGTCTGCATTTTCTAACTATTTTATTTACAGCTTTCTGGCCCTTTTACACATCCCAGATTTTCACTTTCAGTGTTGCTTGATATCACAAGCAGGGCAGTGGATCCCCTAAAACTGCTGGTAGGGTAGAGGTGAAAAGCAGACTTTCCCAGCATGTCCTGATTCCCATTTCACTGCACAGCTCCTGTGGGATGGGAAAGTCATTCTGCTAAGGGAGACACAGGTAAAACAAACACTTTTTTGAAAAGTGATTTTAAAAATACACCCATAGCATGTTTGGATTGGACATCACAGGGAATTGAAGGTCTGCAGAGTAGCTCTTCACTGCAGGAGAAAGATTTAACCTCTGTAGCAGTTGGTCTTTCTGCAGTGTGGGCTGTGTTTGTGAGCTCTCATCCAGGGATGTTCCCTCTGGTCCTGATATCAGGAGTATCAGGAATATCAGCCAGGGATGTTCCCTCTGGTCCTGTGTCTGACTGACTGGAAATTAGGAAAACCTTTGAAGTGTGAGCAGGATTTCTGGTGATCCTTCAGCTTTGGGGTCATGAACAGACAGGAGGGTGGCAGGACTGGTGGCAATCTGCTTTTCTAGGAGACTTGCTGCCCCAGCTGGCATGTGGAATGTGCCCTGTGCTGTAAATCCAGGAGGTTTTCTTTCTGCAGAGGCGAGGGAGGCTGTGACACTGCTGGGACCTGGGTGCTGTGCTGGGAGGCCCTGGAGCAGTGTGGCAGGTTGGACTCTTCCTTCACTGGACCCAGTGGGACTGTGATTTTTTTCTTGTTAGTCTCTGTACCTTGAGCCTCCTGCAAGCAAAGTAAGCCCAGGAGAACCTCAGCATTCCACAGGAACACAGGACAGGCAATTCCTTATGATTTGCCTAAAGTGAGGCTAGTACAATTCAGCCTGACTAATGATTTAAAAATCAAATCAGTCACTAAATCCAATAAAGGAAGTTGTGAAACTTTGTTTTCTTTTGTCATGAATTGTCTTCACAAAGCATTCCTAGAAGCAAGGAACCCTTCCACTGATCAATCTTACTTAGCAGGGTAAACAAGGATACAGCCCCAGCATTTCACACAATCCTACAGGGCTGAATTGACACAAACTGGTTTGTTCCACCACTTCAAAAGACAGATGAAGTAGAAAATTAATTATAATATTGATTCCAGATTAGCCGAGTTAAATTAAATGGGTTGTTCAATATCAGGTGATTTTAAAAATGTATTATACAGTGCATTATTTACGATCTCCACTTAAACAAAAAGAGCCAAGCATTTTATGCCATTAAAGAAATGGGTTCTGAGGTGTAGCTCTAGAGGCTAAAGAGTGGGTTGGGTGCACTCCTGGAGATATTTTCTCTACAAAGATCATGGGAATGACCTTAGGAGAGCAGACAGAGGACACATCTAGTCTAGAGCCTTGTCTCAGGAAGTGGTCACTCACAGGTAGTTGTAAAGGAGTATAAAAATGGGCAAATGCACAACTGTGTTTTATCAAAACAAATTTTTCTGATTTCCAGCTATAGATGGAGAAGGGCTTGCACCTATAGCACCATCACTTACAGCTTTCTCTATATGTAACCACTTGTTATGTCACTGAAATCAGTGGTATTGCAATAGATTTACAACTGCTGAAACAAATGTAAGGTCTAGGTTTTAGCTTCCCTCATTGACTCCAAAAGAAATAAACAGGAAAAGGGGATTTTATTGCATTATCCCTCAATAAGGCCAAATGGACACCTTTAACAGGAGTCAGACTGCAATAAAAGCCAGGAGTGTAGTAGTTTGTCAGGGATAAGAATCACACATCAAGATTATGAAGATGAATTATACAGTGTTTTGCTGTTTCTTTGACTCTGAAGACTTCTCTAGAGAATTTGAGGTTTAGATATAAAATGTTTCTGACTGATAGAGCTGCTCATATGGTTGCTGTATCTTGCTGATGTTTTCCCCTAAACTGATATATTTAAATAACATCTAAGGTTTGTGTCCTGCAATCCCATCATCACTGACACTCCTTAAGCAGCAGAAAATGAAAGATTATTATTTCTGAGCTGAAGAGACTGGGCTTGACATTACAATTTCCAGGGGTAGCCAGCATCTCAGGATTGTCCCTATAACCGCGTGGATCTCACGATCCAAAATTTTGTCTCAGGCACTGATGAGTCCATGGCCCAGTGCTGAAATGTTTCAGGAGGAGGGAGAAGCAGTGGAGGGTTGAGTTCTCAGCAGTCCCTGGGTGGCCTGTTCCTCATCAGTTCCCCAGTGCCTGTGTCCCTGAGCCATGCCATTAAAGTTCTGCTACTGCAGGTGCTGCAGCCTCCTCTCCACTGCCAAGGATGTTCTGCAGCCACCAACAGATCCTCAAGTGAGAATCAGAGTGTGGCAGATCTGGGGCTCATCTGTCTCCCTCTGGCAAAACATCAGTGGAGGAGGAGGCTGTGCTGGTTGTAAGTCACAGTTTTTATCACAGTTCTCACAACATTTGGCATTTCTCTTCATGTCCCTGCTCCAGGAGGCAAGTGGCTACATGCAGACCTCAACTTAGAGCAATCAAACAGGTGAACAAAAAAAAAACCACCTTGAAATGGATTGGATGTGTTGGAAAGATCAAATCCAGAAAGCTAATGATAAATTCTGGGTTTCCTGTTTGAAAATCCATGGCTTTGCAAGTAATCTCATAATTTGGTTTGTGTTTGAGGCTGATTGATGCTATTTAATTATTGAAAAGTTGGCAGAGCTCAGTTAGCAAAGAAGGTTGAGAATGATCCTTGTCTTTCTTTGACCATGATCTTGACATTTGAGTTTCCTGTGCAGAGCAGAGGATTTCAGTGTATGAGATGTGCAAGCCAGAGCCCTGGTTTGCAGCATATTTTCCTTTGATGTGGGAGAATTTCCTAAGAGAAAAGTGTCAAAAGTGTGCTCACAGAGGGTTCATGTGCAGCAAGGCAGGGAAAATATCTGCACTTATACAGGGTAGCTGTGTTATGGAAAGAAGGTAGAATCCTTGAGCACAGCAGACCTTTTCCTATACCTGTATTTTTCTATTTTCTTAGCTGTTTTGTGGATGAAATCCCAGCCAAATCTCTTCTCTGTGATGGTGAATCAGTGGGAATGCTCCATGCATACTCATTAGACTTCAAAATCCTCATGCATAAAGAAGGGCTCTCAGTCAGGGCAAGTGACAGCGTCCAACCAACTCCATTCCTATTGAATCTCTTTTATGTCCAGTGCTCAGAACTGCCACACTTTAAATTGTAGTTTGGTTGTGGGGTTTGGGTTTTTTTTTCCCTCTTAGCATGTGTTTTCCCACTTGGGAAATACTCTGCTGTTTGGTAGAAGTTAAGCAATTAATAAACTGGCGTATTTTGCATCCCATTATGTGGACAGAGTGACAGAGCTCTTCTTGTGTGTGCAGATAAAGGCAGCAACATTTGATTCCCTCTGAGTGCTGAAACACATCTGGTCTGTGCTAGACTTGCACTGTACTGCTGCTGCAGGATTGGGGTTTTTTAATCCCACATATACTGGAATATTTTACACTGTGTGCTATTTTAAAGGATTTTTATTTCAGTACTCAAAGCTGCCAGAAAATGATTTTTACATAGTTCACCTTACCCTTTTTTCTAGTATTAGTAATCCTACATGGCAAGTCAGTTTTGTCATTGGTTTGGGACACAAAAGATTTGGGTTCATTCTCTACTGCCAAATGTGTCTTATGTGACTTTGGGTGCTGAGTCTGTAAGACTTTTTTGCTGTAAACAGGTCACAGGCAAGTAAGGATTGCTCTAGCACCTTGATTATCTTGCAAAATTTGTGTTTGAAATTTATGTGACATTTATTTACAGAATTTTGAGGGGAAAAAACCCAACCAAACAACCCAAATCCTGTACTCATTAATTTAGGGCCACGTATCCTTCACAGAACTTTCTAGAGAACAATTTTCAAGTCTGGAATGAGAGGTCCCACAAGGGTGTCAGGGCAGGCATGGCCAGATCCTCCTCTGGAATCATCTGCCCAGGACTTCTGCTGCACAGTTTACCAATAATCAGGGAACCATATGGTGTATTTCATAGTCAAATTGAAACAGCCTTCATTTCCACCAATAAGTGTAGTAGGAATAATTTCATATTTTGCATTTAATTAGGAAAAATGAGTAGAGACTGTGTCATTTTCTTTTATATGACAATTAGAAATGTGCCAAAAAATTCAGTCTGGAATTTATGTGCAACTATCCTTTGCAATTAGTCATCATATTTACTGCCAAATAAATGTGTTTTTTAGCAGAATTTCTGTGAAACTGCAATTACAACGAGGGAATGAGTAGATTAATCCCATCTGCATGTTTCCTATGGATCTTCCCACGGATACTCCATCCCCTCTCCACATGCTCTATTCATGGGTGGCTTACTGAATCCAGTAAAACTGGGAGAAGGAAATTCTCTACTCTCTTCACATGAAAAATGGAGTTAATATAACTTGATTTTATTTACCAAAAAAATTTCATTTGCCTACACCACCTACTATCATGGCAATTTGAGCAGGCAAAATGCATCATTTTCCTTTGAGGAGAATATTGGTTGGAGCTCAGGACCTAATCCTTCTTTCTCCCTTTGCTAAAAACAGGGTGATTTAGAAGAGAAAGGACTGAAGGATCAGACCATGACACAGAGAACAATTGAAGGGTTGCATGAGGTGAAAGGGGTAATAAATCATGTCAGGATTAACTTCCTGATTTTCCTTTTTTTTTTTGTGCTTCCGGAAACTCCTCTCCTTTCAAACCAGTACAGTCCAGAGGCTTCTTTTTTGAGAACTAATTGGGATTATTCCTTGCAGGAGCTGTTGGGTGATAAATTCAGGTGATGCTTTGCGAATGTCAAGAATCCTGTTTTGCGCTTGTGGACAATACACAAAACCTTGCCAACCATAAATAATAACACTGTGCTCTGTGAGGGCTTTGTGCAGCAGGAAAAGTGTCTCCCAGGCACATTCATAGCCCCCACACTGCAGCACACACAGATGAAGGAGTGAGTGGATACCAGGGCTGGACAGAGAACTGAGCACTGCCCTCCCTGCTCCCCTGGCGGCTCCTCGGCGCTTTTTTGGCTCGTGGCACTCAGTGTTCTCCCAGGAACATGAGAGGAGCAATTTGGGGCACAGGGGGGCTATGACCCTTCCAAAAATGACCATCACATTTTGGCCTCTGAAACAGAGAATAAGTCCTGGCCTCTTTTATTGAACAAAATGCAATTTTTCAACATCATTTAGTGAGGCACGTGCTGGTCCTGTGTTTTTCATAAGAAAAGACTTCTCAACTGTCTCGGAGAAGAATTGTTTCAAACTAAGGATCATGAAGTCTGAGCTTGACATATTCATTATTACTAATGGTAAATCTGTTAATTGTGGTTATCCTTAAGTTCTTTGTTAAATTACTTTTTGAAAGTGATGAATATCTGAAGGAAATAACTTCTGAAATTTTACTGAAATGTTTCACTGAACCTGCCCAGTCAGAAGGCCCTGTTCACATTCACAGGTTGATATTTCTGAAAATATTGCTCTTTTAACATGTCTTAGGCAGTTAAACTGAACCCATATGATGATTACAGCCATTTGCTAGACCATCTGTCTCTCAGGACTATCAGAAAGTCTAGATGGATGATACTATAATTTGGAACAAGGTATTTCATTCCCTTGAATTTACTAATGTCAGACAATATATAGCTCAGTTCTATTTCTGGTAATGATGATCTAATTGCCTCAGCCAGACTGTGTCACCTCATTGGAATGAGTATAGATTTGTGTGATGGCTGCTCAGTCATGGGGAGACCTAGAAGGGGTCATGCCTAAATAACCAATGTTATGATTGTACAAATGAAATCTTCAAAATTAAGTGGTTCACGAGTGTGATCCATTTATTTCCTTTTCATTTCCATTTATTTCCTTCTCATTTCCATTTATTTCCTTCTCACTGGAGCAATGAGCATGTCCATAGTGCAGGAGGGACAGTGCACCCCACTGTGCAGCACAAGCTGTGTGGAGACACCACAGGACAGTCACAGAAAGCCTCAGGCTGGAGGTACTGCTGCAGAAAGTGGCCCAAACACACCTCAAGCAGGGCTGAACTGCAGTTACATTGGGTTACTCAGAGCCTCATGCAGTCCAGCTGGAAGCTCTTCAAGGATGGGGATGGCACAGCCCCTCTAGCCCTTGTTGCAAAGGTTTACCACTCTTATTATGGTGATTTTTTCATGATTTACTGGAATTTCCCATGTTACAGATCATGGCCTTTGCCCTTAGATTTTGTTGTGCATGAGAGGACTACCAAGAAATCTCTCTGTCCATAAAAGCAAAGAAAAGAAGACTGGGGAGCACGAGAGACACTCCCATTCCTTAGCAGTGTTCACTTACAAGTTGCCTGGACATTGATCAGCAGAACCAGGCTACATGCAGGTGTAAAGTGTCCCTTGCACACCCAGATATCCTTGCACAGTCTTTAATGTTCACCCCAGGCTGTTTTCTCACTGGATCCTCGTTCCTATTCATTCTCCAAACTCAATGACTTCAGAGATTAAGCAGAGCTTGTGTGGTGAACTCTGAGCTACTTCTAGAGTAGTTGCAGAGGGTGAGATTGACATCATGAATGCTGCACTTCTCAGATTAGAAGTAAATTTGGACATTCATCTGTCTAGCCCTTCATTCTATGTTTGTAAAAAAAGGATAATAACTCTTACTTGCTTAAAAAGGCTGTTAGGAAGAAAGATTCCATAAGGGACTGGGGGTCTCAGAAGAGGTGGAGTCCAGATATTCATCAGCAGGCTGGTGACAGAGCCATGCTCAGGCCTTCCAGGCAGGAATGGGAGCTCGAAGAAGAGCTGCAGGGCTGGGCTGTGTCCTGGAGACTGCTGCAGAGGAGGTGCAAATCCACCATGTGAACAGTGGGAGAGCCCAGACTCCACAAAGTTCTCACACCTCATCTGAGGGCGTAGAAATGCAAATGGAAAACTTCCAAGGGAGTTAATAACCTTTACATGTAATGAGATTTCAGTGGTGAGTTATGAAAAGATGAGATATACAAATAGAATCAAAATTATCAATGAAATAGTAGCATTGAGCATGCCTAGAGTGTGAAACAAACTTTGTGAAATAAATGAGATACAGTTTCAGGCAAGGATATGCAAAATCCAGGATGTGGTGGTGTATCCAAATGCTTGCAGCCTGAAGAGACAATCTAAACCTTGGCTTTCCCTAATTCCTGAGACCTGACGTTGCAACCTGGGTTGTTTAGTGTGTTTTCTTTTGGGCATTTAACAGTATTTGTATTAAAGCATCCAAACCTGGACAAGAATTTTTATATTCGCCCTCATCTGTACCAAACCTGCTGCATATTCAGATTATTCGTGTGGTGCTTTGGAGAATCAGCTGGTAATGGGTATTTTGCTGGGCATGTGGAGATGTGTGATTTGTGGTGAAGGACACACCAGCCATGGATCTGAGCAGATGGTGGTCATTACTTGTGCCAACACACGACTGCATTTAATTACAGCAGAAGTGCTGAGGCAGATTATTTCTCTGGGCTCCTCACATATATCTTCCCAGCAAAGTGAGTAAGTATTCAAGGAAGCATTGCTACAAAGGATCAGAACTGAAACAGGCTCACTTTAATCACTGCTACATGACACAGTGTCTAATATTCACAAATTCCTGTTCTCAGATACATTTGCAGATAGTTCTGCCACTTGAGAGCAACAGAATATCTTCTTCTCAATGTGCAGTGACCACTTTAATGCAATGCAGTTTGATGGAAGCTACATTTTTCCTTGAGTTCATGAAGCAATAGACTAAACTGGCTGCTCATAATAAATATGTCTGCACACCTTAAAACACAAAGGCATTTTGCCACTTTGAACCACATTATATGGGATTATCTGTAATGCAATATGATTTCATCTCGGGAACCTCACTGTTTTATGTTTATATGCCTCACTAAGTCATATTTTCAATTTTTATGGGTTATTTTATTATTGTTTAGCTAATGACACTTAAACCTCTTTGTTTCTCCCTCATAATGCATCTTCAGTGACAGATAGTGTGGTCTCTTGGCTGTGAGTTTGCGGTTGTGGAATAATTTTTAGCAATTAAGCATGTTATTGATTAAACTGTTCCTTCTGTTCCATGATTCATGTCAGCAGACAGTGCACAGGGAGCAAAAAAACAGCTGCAAAGGGAACAAAGTGTAGAAAATGAGGGTTGTGTCAGATTCTTCCTCATCAACCCCAGCTCTCACAGACAACTCTCAGCCTCAACAGCACCTTGGAGCCAGCAGCCTGGGGTGAAAAGCTCCAGGGGAAAACCACCTCCCACACGGGAGTGCTGCTGCAGGCAGTACTGACATTTCCTACGTGCTTTGAGGTATGGAAAAGGGGCAGAAATTGCAGGCTGAGCAGTGTCTGACATTGCAGAGCCTCAGCTGCCTCACATGGCTGGGGAATTGGCTTGCAGAAGCAGCTCTGTCTGGGGTTTAGGGACTGCTTTTGTTCTTGGAGAGGGTACAGTCAGCACTCCTGGAAGTGTTCGGTACATGGCAGACCTGGCACTTCACCACGTGGTTTGGTGGGCACAGGGGGGTTGGTCGAAGGTTGGGCTTGATGATCTTAAAGATCTTTTCCAACCTTGATGATTCTGTGATTCTAAAGCCCTTTCTAGTTGTTTCAGGGATTCATCTGCCTGCCTTTATTCCAGGTCCCATGCTGTCTGCATTATGTCCTGTATCTTAAATTTCCATGGGCCAGCACATAATTTTAATACCAAGGGAATTGTGATGAAACCATCTGAAAGCAATGTAAAAAGCTTGGCCCTTTCTTTAATAATAAAATCTGATGCTTGTGGCCATATGGCTGATTTTGCTGCCCACAGTTGCTGGATCATCTCCTAAACCTGGCTCCTACCCTAGCCCAGCCTGGGGGAAGGCATGTTCTCCTGCTGAGGAGGAGCTAAAGGCAACACAAAGTCTTGCAATTTATTCTTTGAAGCTTTGCATGCAACTGACCTCCACTTGAGTGTTCTGTACTATATAAATATTCCAAGTGAGCTGTGAATCAAGATTAATGGGTTAGGTGACTACCAAGCCATTAGCAGAGCAGGATGTGATGAAGCTGATGCCAGGGTTTTATTAAACAGGGAGTTTTGGTCATCAAGGCAAAGTAATGGTGTTGTGTAAATGTGAGAGCAGAACCAAATTTCCTCTGGGTGTCTCTTAAACAGGTTTGAATGGCAGGAATGGCAGTAGCAAGGCAGGAAGTCAGGCATGGTTAAAAGTGCTATGGTGACTGAATTCTGATTAACAGATTTTCTCTTCTCACAAGGAAGATGATGCCAAACCTTATTTTCTGTTAAGCCTCAAAACCATAATTTGGTTAGGAGAGGTGATTTGTCACAGTCAAAAGCAAATACTGAAAAGAACACAGAGCTGGGGAGCAAAGCAAAACTCAGGGTTTGCAGCAAGTGAACAAATGTCTAGTCTTTTTTGGGTTTTTTTTTGGTAGAAACAGAACAAGAATAGTCAACAAAACATTTATAATTCATTGTCAAAATAGACTTTTAGAGAACAAATAGGAAACTCTCCAGAATCTATTAATTCTTTTTATGCTTGAAATTTCCCTAGTTTCAATGATCATCATCATCCACTTAATTTATTCATTTTGTTTGTGCCCCCACATAGTCTGAGTTTGTGCTATGAACTAGACCAAAAAAACAAACCCACACTTGCAAAGAATTACTTGGCTCAGAGCTGGAAAGTTCAGTGTGCTGGCATTTTCCTTTGTGTGCATTCCTGTGAATTCCAATGATGGGAACATCAGGCTGTTTAACAATTGCAGCCAGGATTAGTGCTCAGGAAGGAATTCTTGCCCTTGCCCCGTGTCCCTGCAGGAAGGGCTGGCACTGCAGTCCCACCCTTGGTGGGCTGGGCTTGGTCACCCAGACACCAGGAGATGTCACCTTCACTGACCCTCACCTGTCACCTCTGCTGTCAGCAGCTTCCTCCCCCTCCCCTGCTGAAACTCGGGCTTTTTGTGACTTTTGGGCATCACTATTGATTTCATAACTATTTGGAGTTCCTGATGACTTGTTTTCTTTTTTACTCTTTGCAAATTAATCACTGGAGATATTTGTGTTGCTTTTCCTGCTTATTTCCATTGTAGTCTTGTTCAACCTTGTTTGTTTGTATTTCAAATAGCATCTTTACCACTCCTACTCTCATGGTTTCTGGTGAAAATACTGCTTTTATCACATTTACATCCCCTTTAGCACTTAATTCATCACTGGCTTTTCTTACCCCCAGTGGTGGTGTATTTCAGGGATCCATTCAAATGATGGCTCCATCCCAACAATGCCAACACCCCCCTGGCTGCAGAGATTCTCTGGCCATGATGGGAATTTTCTTTCTTTGATAATTTTTTTCCTTTTTCATTTAAAAACAAATTCTGAATATTTAACATTCTGATCTGCTGCTTGCCAGGGGAAGCATTTTTTGTTCACCAGTTTCTCATCTCCAACATTCTTCTTGAAATATCACCCACCCTCTTCTTCAGATTGTTCCCTTCTTTGCAGTCTGGAGCCTTTATAAATAGAGCAATTACAGGTAAAATGTCAACATAACATTTTCCAATAGCTAAATGTTGCAAACCAGAATTATATCTTTATTGGGAAAAAAAAGTGCATGATGACTTTAGAAACTGATAGACAGGACTGAAGTGTTTTACTGAAGAATTTCACTTTATGCAAATGTGTGTTTGAGCTGATGGCTGTGCCCTGTCTTTTGTAATACATTGTCCTTAGCTGAAGCAAACATATTTTTTGCATTGCTTATTTTTGTGAGCAGTAACTAACTTGTGATTTAAATGGTCAATTTATAACTCTCTGAGGTTTCTACCTTATTTTATGGTGATTTATTTTTGTGTAGAATGTACTTTTACTGCAAGTGACATTTCAAGAGCGTATTGCAGTCTCTGGAGTCCTTGAGCTCTTTCCAAGCAGTGAGCCTGCTGAGGTTTAAGCCAGTTTGGAAATCTGTCTGTTGGGTTGATGGATTATAGTCCATGTAGTGAGCACTCAGCTTCCACAAGGTTCATGGCATCTTCACCTTTAAGTATCTAATTTATGTAGAAATGCCAATAAATTATTTAGAAGGGCATGCTTGCTGATATCAGCAGTTCTGGAGCAACTAAAAACGGTATGACTTTGAAAATCATTGGAAATGTTGGCAGACCTTCAACAATTCTTTATAGGTTCCAGGTGTTAAATATTTTACAAGAAAAAAAGCTGGGTTTTATTCTTTTCCCCGAGATTTTCTTGTCAGTTCTTTAGGAATTTATCAGATAGTTCTTGGAGTAAAGTTCACATTGATTCTGGAAAAGCAAGCATGCCAGAAAAATGTGAGAGGGAGAGAACATTCAATAAAATAGAAATATAAAAGAACTTCTTCCTTCTTTCCTGGCTCATTACAGATTTGTTCCTGAGTTTGCAGAAACCTCACATCTCTACCAATAAAATAGGTCCATGTGCAGGGGCAGGCAAGGACCCAGGTTAGCAGCAGATGCAGAGCAGCTGCTGATGTGGAAGTCTGCCCTGAAAGCCCAGGTAATCCTGCTGGAGAACTGCAAATGTTGACTCTTCAGGTTAAATACCTAAATCTGTCTGAAGGTGTCTATCGAAACAGCAGTGTTTTTGCAAGTGCTCAACACCTAAGGTCTTTACTAAATCAACAAGAATTTGGAAACCACCCTGTAGACACAGACTGATAAAATTAACATTTTCTAACGTAGAGGCTTTAGAAGAGAGAGCAAAACCCACTTGTGGCACCCCTGCACTAAGGGTTTGAAAGATGCCACCAGTCAGAGGACCATTTGCAACTCTCTCTTCCTCCCAAAACTTCTTTGCCCCCCACACTGAGGTATCCCTGAAAGCAGAAAACACAAACAAAGGAAATACAGCAAGTGAAAATGTAGCTTGGATATTTTTATTTGATTGCAAATGCAAATTGTCATCACACTGCTGTGTGAGATTAATAAAAGGCAAGTGCTGCTGTGCTGCCTCTCCACTGGCTGTTCAGACCCAGGGCTTCTGCCTTTCTGCCTCCTGTGTCTCTCCAAAGGTCAGGGCATTACTTGGCCATCTATCCTAAAAAGAAACATATGTGTGTAGAAACTGATTCTCCTTTTCCTATTTTATTTAATATTTATAGCAAATAAGCAGTCACTGAAAACTGGACTTAAAAATTAACTTCATGCACAAATGAGAAAACAAGCTGTACTGCAGATAATATTTTACAGGAATATGACACAGTATATTGATTTTCTTTAATCCTGAAATTCACAGGAGTAGGGGTGCAGCTTTGTCCTTAGCTGGGATCTGTTTATCTAAAACTTTAATGACTAATCTTCTTTTTTTTTTTCCCCTTGCAAAGTCTAATTGAATTTTGTGAACAGGATTAGATCTTTAAACTCTGAGGCATTGATGGGAATGATAATGGAGGCCCAAACTAAAGCAGTTGTCTGTAATTCACAGTGACAGCACAGAGAGCTCCTTTCTAAGGGGGTCATGTGCAAACAGCTGCTCACTTAGCATGGATCTGGCTTTGGACTTCCAGCAATTTGGAAAGCTCGTGGGTTTCCACCTGAAAGAGTAACTGTGGGACACAGAGAGTGGGTTTTGTGTGAGCACACTCTGCTGGGGAGGGGGCAATGGGGGGAGTGCCACCTGCCTGGACTTTGGTGCTGTACTTTGGCTGCTGTGCTTCTGCACCCCTGGGGTGGCTCAGTGCCTGCTTCAGAGGAGATACCCATCACATGTGTGCAAGGGTCTTATTGTAACCAGTAAACATATGGGGAGCAGGGCTGCTTTTTGCTGTAGCCAGAACACTGAATTTTTAGGTGTGAATCTGCTGCAGGGCATTGCCTTGAGGCAGGATGGGGTAGCAGAAGACAGAGCTTCCTGAAATAGACCATAATTCACATGAATTTGGGTCCTATTAACAAATTAGCTCTTTGACATTGTGGAAATATGCAGAGGTAGAGGGAGACTCCAAAATCCCTTGCTTGTGCACAGGGCTGGTAGAACCACCTTAAAAATTTCAGGGGATGTTGTGGTTTTTGTCTGCTGGCTGTGTCAGAGGTGCACTCCTGGTGCTAAAACACCTGAGGTCGTCAGCACTGACTTGCTTAACAGGGGCTTTAGGGTCAACATTGCCTCTTCTAATTAAGCCCTTTACAAGTAATGTCAGGACAATTTTTAACACAAGGAGGTCATAGTTATGACAAAAACATTTGCTGTCCGCTGCCAAGAGTGAAGAGAATTTGAAAATCTGGTTATTGAAC
This sequence comes from Notiomystis cincta, assembly GCA_013398075.1. NCBI lineage: Eukaryota > Metazoa > Chordata > Aves > Passeriformes > Notiomystidae > Notiomystis > Notiomystis cincta. The sequence goes on from VZRX01012408.1 coordinate 209,010, forward strand.
AGAATAATAGTCAGCACTGGTAAATTCCCTTTTATTTGTGGTGGGTACATGAACTTGTCTAATGCCTGCATCTCACCCTCCTGAGGCAATGCCAACCCAAGCATCACCATCTTCTTTGGGAGCTGCAGCAAATTCTGGTAATTGCTAATTTATCCAATCATCCCATTACCTCACTGGGAGGCTGGCTGCATTTAGAGTAGTCTATAAATGAATGAATAATCTGAGGAGGAATAATATCTGAGAAAGGAGTAAAGAGGTGATGTTAGTATAGGAAATGTCCTTTTTGAATAGTTATGTTTCTGTTGTGGTCAGTTGTGGTCAGTTAGGGTCAGTACATTTTGTTCTCGTGTGCTTCTTGGCTGCTGCAGGAATGCTTTTGCTTCTGCATTTCTTTTCAAGCATTTTCCAAGTTATTTGATTTGTGCTGGGCTTTCCCTTTTAGTTCTCTCTGGAAACATTCCTCAAAGACAAGTAAGGACCTCTCTGTCTATCTCAGGGTCTGTATCTCTGACAGCTTCTTTGATGAAGAAGGAACCATTTGCCTGATAGTAGCTGGCATTCAAGTGGGGGGAAAGGCACTTTAGGGCTCTGAACCAAAATAAAACTAATGGCTGTATCTACAATGTATTACAGCATCATCCAGGAGAGCCTTTTTAGTCAAACTGAAGGAGCTGCCTCTTGAAATGCTTAATCCTCTCTGAGCACTCCCAATCTAAGCAGAGGCAGCAATAGAGAATGCCATATGTTATTCTCCCTGAATACCTTTAAGAAGGGTGTAGGTATGTGAAACTACAGTTATATACCATGATTCTGAAACAAGAAAAGTGCAGTATGAAAAGGTCAGTAAGGATGAAGATGGAAGTACAAAATATATATTTCTGGTTTAGTTTTTAATCACTATCAAGTCAATCAGAGGAGTGAAAACACAGAATGAGCAATTGATAGAGAAGTGTTTTTTCCAAATATCTTAATGTCTTTATTATAAAGTAGCACCTGCTACTGCATTGAAAGTTATTAGATTGTGTGTGCATGAAGCAATACCCTTAGAAGAAATGAGATGAATAGCCCATAATAAATCATATATCACAAGTGCACACAGTTAATATCAAGATTAATTATGCAGTGACTTGTAAGTCATTATATCATAGATATCAATGTTGAGGTTTAATTTTTCTCTAAAAACTGATGAATTCTGATATAGCTGTTTAACTATTTATAACCCCCCTTGAGATGCAGGCTAGAGCAAGGCAAGGGAAATATACCATTGTGTCATTGGTTTGCTTCTGTAATGGAGCAGTTAAACCTGCAGCATCAATCAGAGAAATTTAATTGGAATTTTTGTTTTCTGTCCCAACCTTGTAAATACCCTGTCATGTTTTTTTTCTTCTGAAGTTCATGGTAGCACCTTGTTTTTCTCATTTTTACACTCCTGATAATCTTCTCTTGTAATGGTTATATTGTGGCATTATTTTTACCTGATTTATTAGAATTATTAAAAAGCAGGAAAACACAGGATATGTTCTGTCACGTTGATGAAGTTTTATGAACTGTTTAATACATTGTGTCAAAAATAATTTATATTCTTGAGCCATTAGCATGTTGAGTTAGGTTTGAGAGGCCAGGTTTTGGTAGTGGGAAGGGCTGCAGGGCTGGCTGGTGTGAGGAGCTGCTGGAGGCTTCCCCCATGTCCAGCAGAGCCAATGCCAGGCAGCTCCAGCACAGACCCATCTCTGGCCAAGCATCTCCCTGTGCTGCCTGCAGGGAGGAGGGAGAGCTTGGGAAGGAGGGAGGGCTGGGGGGAAGGGGTTTTTAAGATTTATTTCTCATTTTCCCTCTCTGATTTTGTTGGTAATAAACTCAGTTGGTATCCTCAAGCTGAGTCTGGTTTGCCCACGATGGTGTTTGGTGAGTGACCTCTCCTGATCCACATCTCAGCTCCTGAGCCCTTTGTTATATTTTCTCTCCCCTGTCCACCTGGGGAGAGAAGTGATAGAGTTTCTTTGGTGGGTGCCTGGCACCCAACCAGGGTCCACCCACCACACACGTGAAACACCACAACTTTTAATTCCTTTTCCTAATTAAGGGCCAGATCCACTTTGAGACAGATACCCATGAGCTGGGCTCAGAGAGGACTGGATGCTGCAGGGAGGTGGTGCAGGAGCTTGTGCACAGGGCAGGCATCCCCCTGCCAGGGAAAGGATATCCCTGTCTAGACATCTTTGTTGGATCTTGTGTCTTTCTGTGCAGGACAAGTACTTATGTTGGGAAGTCATACCCCAAAATGTCTGGGAAGTGCTGAAACACTCATACCTGCCTCCCACTGAAGTACATGGGACTTGAGCAAAACTCTGAGTGGTTATCCTGCTACAGAAAGGTATCCCATTAAAGGCTTTTCATGGATTTATCTACAGCTGAGTGTGTGGGCATGTGGGGCCAAAGGAAACCACTGCCCTTTCCTGGCAATATTTATCCTGTGGGTGCAGGAGAGCATCTTATGAGAAAGGAGACAGAAAAGCCATTGTGCAGGATCATGCATTAACTGGCAGCAGCATTTCTTTATTTGTACCAAAAAGATTTAATAAAGTTTATTATACTGATTTTAGGAGAAGCCCATAATATACAGCATTAAATTTGCATTTGGATGAAGAAATCAACAATACTCTGAGGCACGCTGTACTTAATGAAACATTGACTGACAAGAAAAGCCTAATTATGTTAGAGTCAGATTTTAGTTTTTGTGGAAGTTACCTATTTTCTATTCCTTTGCTTAATTCCCCATGTTTCCCTTAAAAAAAAAAATTAAAAATACATATATATATAT
>VZRX01012410.1:0-11485 GCA_013398075.1 Notiomystis cincta
CCTGGAACACATCTCTGGCATTGAGGATGCCTCTCTGGGCCAAGGCTCTCAAATGGACTCAGTGCCTCCAGTTCCTGTTCTCAGGGCTCCAAGCAAGGCAGCAGCCATGGGGTCAGCCCAGGCTGACTCAAACATGGCCCATCTGCCTCCTCTTCTTCTCCCACTGCCTGCTCTGCATTGCCCCTTTGGCTCTCTCCATTCCCTTTTTCTGCAAATCCCTTCTCCCAAGACGGGGACAATTGGGCACCTCTGCTGGGCTGCTCCTACTGCAGGGCAGGAAATCCTTGATGTTCTGCAAAACCTACTGCAAGCAAAGGACCTCGGCTGATGGTCGCCCTGATTGCACCTCAGCCCAATTCCCTTCCACTGGATGCTCCTGCTTTTTCACTATTTTGTCTCAATAAAGTTTTGCTTTCATCACAGTTTCAGATGTCCATTATCTGAATGGAGGTCATAATGATGTGGGTGTGAAATCTGTTTCCTTTTAACTGCATCACCAGAGAGCAGGAATCCAGAGTCCAAGTGTCTTCTGGAAAAGTTTAGGTTGGATATTAAGGAAGCTTCTTAAATGGAGAGAGTTTTCATTCCTGTCACAGACTGCACAGGGTAGTGGTGAAGTCATCATCCCTGCTGGGATTTAATATCCCTGTAGATGTGTCACTTGGTGACATGGGTTAGTGGTGGCCTTGGTAGTGCTGAGGGAATGGTGAGACTTTGATTGTATTTTAAATTCAGATCTTTTGCAACAAAAATGTTTCTGAGATCTCATCGTTTAATGGTGGATTTCGTAGTCTTGAGTTTACAGTTGGACTCAGTTTGAAGGATCTTTTCCAGCTGAACTGATTCCAGGAGTCTCAGTGGTGCCTGTGCTAGGAAGCAGAGGACAATGGGGAGCGGCAGCAGGAGTGGGGTGAGGCAGGCCTTTGGGGTCTTGAGTTCTGGCAAGTGCCCAGGTCCAAGGCCACTTCTTTTGGAGGATTTCCCTTCAGAAGTAGTGTTTGGCTGAGTTCTCTGTGTGCTCTGTCCCAGTGACTCAGCCTGGGCATGAGGAGAGAGCTGTGGCTGGGGTTGAACTCCACCCTTTTGTGAAGCCTTTGAGGCTTCTTCCCATTCCCTCCTCCCAGAGAATCCAAGGAAGTCCAGGTTGCCTGAGAGCACAGTGAGTGGCCTGAGAGTGGCTGAGGGGCTGGGCCCAGAGGCTTCTTATCAGTAGCCAAAAGTGCAAATGGAGGCAAGTCTCAAGGGAAGTAAATTAAGAGTTGTATCCATGGGGCCAACCCTGTTCAACATCTTCAACAATGATTGGGGCAGTGGGACTGTTGCCCCCTCAGCAAGTTGGCACGTGATGGAGACCCTGAGGAACTGGATGGTTGTGCCACCAGTCAGAGGCACCTGGAGACTGAGGGTTAAAGGAATCTCCCAAAGTTCAAGCACGGGGAATGTGGAGTTCTGCATCTGGGCAGGAATGGCAGTGGGCCCCAGGTCCTGCTGTGGGCTGAGAGGCTGCAAAGCAGCTTTGCTGAGCAGGACCTTGTGTGGTGCTGGTGGAGAACAAAAGGACCACAAAATCTCAATCCTTTCCTTCCTGGAAAAGGCATCATCAATATCCAAGATAGATTTCAAGAAATTCTTGCCATGAAGTCAGGAGGATTGGCCTTTTCTCTTTTTAGAGCACTGGCAGGGTTCCATGTGGTGTGGGCAGTCCTGGGCTGCCCAGGGAAAGAAGCACAAGGGCTTAATGAAACAAGACCAGATCAGAGTGAACAAGACACTGAAAGGGCTGGAGAACCTCTCCCAGAGGACTGAGAGAGATGGGACTCCCAGGGGACAGGGATGGACAGGGGGATGTCATCAGTGTGCTCAAATGCCTGATGGCAGAAAATGAAGTTGAGGGAGCCTGGCTGTTCTCAGCACACATGGGAAGGAAAAGGGGGAAGGGCACAAGACAAAACAGTTGGAATTCCATGGGCAAACAAGACTAGAATTATTCAGTGTGAGAGTGGTCACAGAGTGGAAAAGGTGGTGGAGTAACTGCTGGAAGATCCAAAATTGAGCTGGCTATGGCCCTGGAAATGCTGCTCTTGCTGACTTTGCTTGAGCATAGGAGTTGAAGCACTTCTCTCCAGATTTTCTGGCCAAGTGGACGATTTTGTGACTTTTTGCTGAAAGGGTTCAAGAGTCTTGGTGGGGAAGAGATTTTCTAAAATGTGTGGTGGCAGAGATAGACTTTGCCAGAGCTATGAGTAGGAGAGGATGGATGTGTCAAAGCCTTTTGGTGTAGTGAGTTCTAGGCCTGTGTCATGTCCTGGAAGATGTTCCCTCCTCCCCTGCTTCCAGTGCCTGTCTTGGTTGTTACTGGTGCTGACATCTTTGCTAAGAGGAGTGTTCTGCATCTTTTCCACTCCAATGGCCTTCCTGGCATTTGGTGAAGATGTGAAACCATTGGAATTCAAAAGGACGAGGAGGCATCTCAGGCATGATGCAGGAAGTCTTTATTGAGATAAAAAAATGAAGACAGGAGCAAGAAGCAGAAGGAATCCAGTGTGAGGTGCAAGCAGGGTGACCATCAGCTGAGGCTCTCTGCTTGCAGGAGCTGTTGCCAGAGCCCCAAGCTGGTGGTTTTAGGAGTGGTTCTGAGGGCCCTTAGCAGTTGTAGCCACCCCTTCTACCATAGCTGCCCAGGCCTCCCAGCCCATAGCCATAGCCAAGCCCATAGCCAAATCCACGGCCATAACCAAGGCCATAGCCAAAGCCACCAAATCCCCCCGAGATGGGCTGTCCCTGGGCGCNTGGCGGCTTTTATGCTGGTCCTGGATGGGTGGGACAGCATTGTCCCATGGCCTTGGAGCATTTTTTAGGCAACAGCTTTTGCCTGGCCCAGTCTGGCCTGAGGTCATGTGGTGAGGAGTGTTTTCCTTCAAGAAATTCTGCAATTTCATGTTCTTCTCTTGAATCTATGTCCATCTGACCTTGGCAGCAGCTTTAATAATTTGGTATTTGGGTGGATTTGATTGCTCCATGTGTGTCAGAGAATGCTGAATAAACAACCAGAGCCCTGAGATTTGCAATGTCATCAGTGAGGTCATTTTGTGGCACTCATGTGCTGTGGTTTGTGGGTGCCTTGTGAAGACTGGGCTCCTCCTCTGTGCCTCTGGATGTCCCTCAGTCATTGTGTTGCACCCAGGAATGCTGAGGGAGCTGCTGATGTCCTGGGGAGGTCACTCTGCAATCGCTCTGAAAGCTCCTGGTGCCTGTGAGCATTTTGTGCTGAATGAAAGAGAGCTCATGTGTCTTGAATGGGATCAAGAGAGAGGATATTTAAAATGAGAGGCTGTTCTGGCTGAACTTGTTCCCTTGTTATGGTCCATTTGAATTTCTCAAATATACATGAGAATGTACTCTGCCACTTAAACTATATTCCTTGATGTTGTTAAGAAATCCAATAACCAAACAACAAACTGGGCTTGATCCCTTTTTTCCCAGGCTTTCCGTGACATCAGTTCCCTTATTCCACATTCAAGCCACAAGGTTCATAACTCATAACCTGTAATTGTTACCACTGTGCTCCTGTAAGCAAATAACCAGCAATTACTAATGGGCAGTAAGTGAGCTCCACTGTCCTTCTCTGACAAGGTGAGTGAGTGTCTTTGTACAATTGTGCAATTCCATATCCTGCTCCTGAGGCCCTGTCCATCTGTGGCGGTAACTTTTAATTGCGAGTACTAAGAGGTCAAATTCTTCTGTTGATGATTCATGTCAGGGCAAGCTGAAGACGTGACCCAAGGTTTGGAGAGGTGGGGTGTCATCGCTGAGGTCACTCCGTGGCCCTCGTGTGCCATGGTTTGTGGGTGCCTTCTGAAAAGTTCCCCCCCCCATTTCTCACAGTTCTGACCAGCTGGGCTTTGCAGCTGTGCCAAGGAGGAGGTGTTGTACCTTCCATTGGCTTCCATCCCTCCATGCATTTATCCCAGTTGGCAAAGCCTGACATCAGACCTCACCTTTCCATTTTGACATCCTCAATAGGTGCTTGGTTGACACTCTTGCCTCAAAGGTTTTGATATTTAGGGTCTTCACTTGGGCTGAGTGCCAAGGGCCGAGGCCACTTATGATTGTCTGAATGAGGATTTGAAGGCTGCCCAGGGTTTTTGGAGGTGAGCATTGCATGATCCTCGGCAACTCAGGTAAGTCTGAGTTGTGTCAGTGCCCAGTTGTGTCAATTGTGTGGTGGCCTGAGATGGGTCTGTAGACTGGACACAGAAGCTTGTGGTCAGTGCCCCAAAGTCCAGATGGCAGCAAATCCCCAGTGCTGTAGCCCAGGAGTTGGATCCATTGGACCAACACTGAAAACCTGATGGGTTCTGGTCATCTGCTACACCTCAGCAAGGGCATCTGCCAAGGGCTGTTTGTTTGGAGGAGTCATCTCAGGTAGGAAGAAATAATTTGGTGTCATTTGGAACAATTGTTTTTTTTCTCTAAAATATCCTTTGTGGTTCAGAGTTAGAAGGAATGGGGCAGGAAGTGTCCCTGTATCATTGTGGGAAAAGGGTCTTCCAGGCTCCAGATCAGGACTGGGGAGAAGCGTTGTGATGAGGCAGGTGGAGGTGACACTTGCTGTTTCCTGAGCACTGGTGAGGTCCCATGTAAGGTGTTGTGGGCAGCCTTTGACTCCTCAGTGTGAAAATGACGTTGATTTAGTGAATCATGATCAGTTCAGAACCACTAAGATTCCAAAGGGGCTGGCGAGGCATCCCTGGATGAGAAACTGAGAGAGCTGGGACTCCCAGGGGACGAGGGTGGACAGGGGGCTGTCATCAGTGTGTGCAAATCAGGGAATGAAGTCGAGGGCATCTGGCTGATCCCAGCAGTGCACACGTGCAGGACAACAGGGCAAGAGCAAAGGGAAAACAGATGGAATGCAATTGCTAAAGAAGGTAAGAATCTTTGATTGTGAGGGTGGCCATAGAGTGAAAGAGGTGTTGGAGTGTCGCGCCTGGGAGATCGAACACTGAACTGTCCATGGTGCTGGAAATGCTGCTCCTGTGGGTCCTGCTTGAGCAGACGAGTTGAAGCACTTGAAGTCCAGATTTCCTGCCCAGCTGGATGATTTGGTGACTCTTTATGCTGGAAGGGTTCAAGAATCTTGCTGGGAAGAGAGTTTGTCAAGTGTGTGCTGATGTGGAGTGACTTGACCAGAGCTGTGCCTAGTAGAGAGTGGATGTGTCCAAGGCTTTGGTGTATCAAGTGATGGGTTTGTGTCATGTTCTGGAAGGTGTCCCCTCCTGTGCTTCCTATGCCAGACTTTCTTATTAGTTCTTTGGACATATTTGTGGGGGAAGGTGTTGTTGCACATACTGAAATGGCCTGTTGAGGCATGGAATATACTCAGTGAGGATGGGAGACCACAGGAATTAAAAAAGTAAAGGAGGCTTCTCAGTCTTTGATGCAGGAAAACTTTATTCAGGCAAAAGAATGAAGAGACAGGAGAAAAAAGGAGGGTTCCAGTGTGAGGAGCAAGTGGGGCAACTGCAAGCCAAAGTGCTTGGCTTGCAGAAGCTTTTGCCAGAGCCCCGAACTGGTGATGTCAAGGATGGTGCAGGTGGCGCTTAGCAGTTGTAGCCGCCCCTTCTGCCATAGCAGCCCAGGCCTCCCAGCCCATAGCCATAACCCCCATAGCCAAATCCACGGCCATAGCCATAGCCCCCATAGCCAAATCCACGGCCGTAGCCAAGACCGTAGCCAAAGCCACCAAATCCACCAGAGATGGGCTGGCCCTGGGCACTGAGTTCACTCCCAACAGCAGCAGAGGAGGTGGATCCCACAGCGGTGTTCTGGGGGAAGGAGGTCATGATGGGTCCTGGAAAGGTGATCAGCACAGGAGAAGGCGTGATGACCACACTGGAGTCCTGGCATTGCAGGGCACAGGGCTCGTTGCAGCTGTTGGCCAGCGGGGTGGGTCCGCAGGGTCGGCAGATGTCATAGCAGGCCATGGTTGTGGTGTGGAGGGTCCCTGGAAGAGAGAGGAAGGTGAGGCAGGGCAGGGACGTGGGAGTGTGCAAGGGGTGAAATGTCAGGAGTGCAAAGGAGTGTGGAGGCTGTTGTGGGGCTGTGGGGAGGTATGAGGGCTGCTGAGGCTGGGTCTGAGCGTGCTGGAAGAGAGGGGTCAGGGGCATGAGGAGCAAGAGGGTCAGGGGTTTGAGACTCACCTGGTTGTCGGCAGGACCAAGAGAAGAAGGTGTGAGGAGGAGTGTGTGAGGGAGAGAGGCTCTGGGCCGGCTTTTATGCTGGTTGTGGAAGGGTGGGACAGCCTTGGCCCATGTCCTTGGGGCATTTTGCAGGCAGCATCTCTTGCTTGGCCCAGCCTGGCATGAGGTCATGAGGTGGAGAGTGTTTTCCTTCCTGCAATTCTGCAATTCCATGCTCTTCCCTTGAAGCTGTGTCCATCTGACCTTGGCAGAACCTCTTAGTCCCGAGAATCGGTGACCATAATCTTGTTGTTTATGGCATGTGTCAGGACATGTAGTATACTCAGCCAAATTTTGGGAGAATTGGGGTGTTGTCAGTGAGGTTATGCCATGGCATATTGACAACATGTCCCATTTTCCTTCTTGTCTCCTGCCTGACAGAACTCTCAACTCTCTCAACTTCTCCTCTTTTTGAGGATACTCCAGTCCTGTCAGTGTCATGGTGTCCCTGTAGTGCTTTTGGTCAACCATGTCCATGTCCTTGTTCAACTAGTGAGCCTTACCAGTGGTGGGGACCAGGACAGTCCACTCCCTCAACTGTTCTAAAGGGCAGGCACATGGGTTTCAAGGGTGGATTAATCAATGGATGGGGAATTGTGCTCCTCTCCCTATCCTTGGCCATTTTTCCTTTCCATGGGTCAGTTACAGTCCAGCACTGGGATTCCACAGTGTGACCTTGCTGGTTCCAGCCGAGACGAGCACTATGGATGAACCAAGACAAGACTGCGGGGAGATGGGAAACCATCCTAAATCACAGGGATTGCTTTCCCATGCAGTGGGGAAGGATAGGAATACAGTCAGGCTTTGAAAGTTGGCAACATGGTGGGGAGGGAGAGAACACCATGGAAAGGGCTGTTCCTCAAAGGCAGTGCTCTGGCAAAGCCAGACCAGCCCGACAGTGATGTGATGGTTTGGGGCTCCTCTTCACAATGCACCCAAAAACCAGAACACACCGGTGGCATGGAGTGACCTCACTGATGACATCCTATCTCCCTAAAGCCTTAGTAACATCTTCAGTCCACCGTGACACACGCCATCAACACCTGCCTTTAACCTCTAAGACATTAAAAATCTGCTGCCAAGGTCAGATGGACATGGCCTCAAAAGGAGGAAGTTGTGGAATTCCACAAAGAAACACCTGCACCATGACAGAGGAGGGAAGAGGACCATGTGATCATCCATTAGTAATTACTGGGTTTTGCCAGCAAGAACAGATCATTAAGACTAAAAGGATATAAGATATGAAACATTATGGCTTGAATGAGGAATAAACAAATTGACATCACAGACCAGCCTGTGAAAAAAGGGATGGAGCTGGTTTGGTTCTTTGTTTAATGGTTTTCTTAATGAGGTCAAGGAGTATGCTTTAAATGACAGAGTACAATGTCGTGCAAAGATGAGAAATCCAAATGCACTGTGACACCAGAACAAGTTCAACCAGACCAGACTCTGCTTTTCCAGATCCTCTCTCTTGATCCAATTCAAGGCACAAGGGCATGAGCTCTCTATCATCCATAGGAACATTCCTACACACTATAACATTCCCAAGCTATTGCAGTGACCTCCTCAGGATATCAGCAGCTCCCTCAGCATTCCTGAGTGCAACACAATGACTGATGGACACCCAGTTGCACAAAACAGAGTCCAAGTCTAAAAAAGGCATCCATAAACCACAGCTCACCACTGCCAAAAAATGACCTCACAGATGATATCACGAATCTCCAGGGCTCTGGTTGTTTATTCAGGGATCCTGAATTGAACAGTAGAATCCTCCCAAAGACTAACTCTCACTTTAAAGCTGCCACCAAGATCAGATAAACAGAGCCTCAAGAACTTGTCATGACACTGCAAAATTCCGTGAAGGAAAATACTCCCCACATCATGACTCACCAGGATGGGCCAGGCAAAAGTTGCTGACTGAAAAATGCCCCAAGGCCATGGGCCAAGGCTGTCCCACCCTTCCACAACCAGCATAAAAGCCGGCCCAGTGTCTCTCTCCCTCACACACTTCTCCTCACGCCTTCTTCTCTTGCTCCTGCCGACAACCAGGTGAGTCTCAAACCCCTGNCTGCTAATAGCCCTTGCCACCATCCCTGACACCAACCATCCACTCCCTGGAACACATCTCTGGCATTGCTGACGCCTCTCTGGGCCAATGCTCTCAACAGGCTCAGCGCTTTCACCTCCTGCTCTCAGGCCACCAAGCAAGGCAGCAGCCACGGGGCCAATCCCAGCTGCCTGCAAACATGGCCCATCTACCTCCTCCTCTTCTCCACTCCCTTTCATTTTTCTCCAGTCCCCTCTGCTGCAAACTCCTTCTTCCAAGCCAGAGACCATCAGGCACCTTTACTCTGGCCAAACCACTTGCAAGCAAAGGAGCTCAGCTGATGGTCACCAGACTTGCAGCTCCGACCGGTTCTCTTCTACTTGCTGCTCATGATCTTTCACTGTTTGTTTGCCTCAATAAAATTCTCTTGCATTGCAGCATTACGATGTGTCTGTTTCCTTCACTGGCACACACACTGGGATATTTTGTCTTTCCAGTGCATCCCACAAACCTTTCACTGGCTTAATTCCAGACCTGGATACACAAATGCAGCTCTATCCCTTCCTCTGATACAAGCCCATCCTGGGCCCTGTGTCTACACACCAGCTGGTTCAGACCTTCTTTATCTCTTTAGCCCATATACAGATCAACATGAGCTGGTCCTTATCATGAGGCCCCAGAGCTAAGCACACAACTCCAGTCTCACCAGAGCAGTGCAGAGGGTCAGAACTCCTCCCTCACCTACTGCCTATACTGTGGCAATGAACCCAGGGCATGGGCGCTGTCCGGTCAGCGCCTTCACATAGACCAGACCATGTACGATTCTTCATCCGCCAACGCCCCAAGTCCTGCTCCTCGGGGAAGCTCTTAATCATCTCATTATCTATCCAATATCCATTATTGAGATTAGTCCAAAGCAGATTTAGGATCTTGCACTTGTAGTGTCCTGTAGACCTTCATGACAATCACACCAGCCCATATCCCCAGCCTGTCAAGAACACTCTGGATGCCATCCCTTCCTTCTAGATCATCAAACACTCCACTCACCTTGGTGTCATTCCCAGTCTTGCTGAGGAGACACAGAATTGCATTGTCCCTGTTCCTGACAAAGATGGGAAGTGATAATTGTCCCAATATGAGCCTCTGTGGGTTACCACTCATTCCTGTTCTCTACATACACATGGAGCTGTTGACCACAACTCTTTCAGTGAGACCATCCTGCCCATTTTCCACCACACAGTTGATGTTCCAACTATCAACTCCACATCTCTCCAGGTTAGAGATAAGGATGTTGTACAACACAGGGAGAAATGCTTTACACAAGTCCATGGTAGCAGTTGCTCTTCCCTCACTCACCAATGTTGGAACCCCATCAAACTTTTTGGGAAGAATTTGCCCTTCATAAAAATGGGAGTAGCAGTAACAGAGAGATGAGCCAGGCCTTTGGGGTCTTGAGTTCTGGCAAGTGCCCAGGTCCAAGGCCACTTCTCTTGGAGGATTTCCCTTCAGAAAGTGGTGCTTGGCTGAGCTCTGTGTCTGCTCTGTCCCAATGACTCAGTCTGGGCATGAGGAGAGAGCTGTAGCTGGGGTTGAACTCAACCTTTTTGTGAAGCCTTTTAGACTTCTTCCCATTCCCTGCTCCCAGAGCATCTGAGCAACTCTGGGTTGAGGGTGAAGTGAATGGCCTGAGAGTGGCTGAGGGGCTGAGGCCAGAGGCAAAGTGCAAATGGAGGTGAATCTCCAGTGCTGCAGCCCAAGAGTCAGATCTGTGGTGCCAACTCTGTTCAACATCCTGAATAATGAGCTAGGCAATGCAATGAGTGTCCCCTAAGACACATAGTAGAACCCTCATTTTTAAGAAGATTAAAAAAAGGAAGAGTGGGCTGACCAATATCCCTTCTGTGTCTGGGAATAACATGGAGTGTACAGAAACCCGCAGGTTGATTATTGACACTCATCATAGCTTCATGAAAGGCAAATTCTTCCTGACAAATTTCACAGCCTTCTATGATGGGATTCCAGCACTGGTGAAAGAGGGAAGAGCACATGATATGATGTACCTGGACTTGTGCAAAGCTTTTGTCCTGTGCCAGATAACATCCTTGTCTTTAACCTGGAGAGATGTGGAGTTAATGGGTTGATGAGGAATGGGTAGGACAGTCTCACTCAGAGAGTTGTAATCAATGTCTCCACGTCTGTGAGGAGAAAAGGGATGAGTGATGGCCCACAGAGACTCATATTCGGACCATTATCACTTCTCACTTTTGTCAGGCACAGGGACAGTGCAATTGAGTGTCCCCTCAACAAGACTGGGAATGACACCAAGGTGAGTGGAGTGTTTGATGATCTGGGGGGAAGGGATGGCATCCAGAGGATTCCAAACAGGATGGGAAGACAGGCTGATGTGAATGTCGTGAAGGTCGACAGGGCCAAGCGCAAGATCCTGCACCAGGATGGGGGCAATCTCAGTGATGGACACTGGATGGGTGATGAGCTGATTGAGAACATCCCCGAGGAGAAAGACTTGGGGTGTTGGTAGATGAAGAACTGGACATGGCCCAGCCAAGAGCACTCACAGACCAGAAGCTCTCCATGTCCTGGGCTCATTGCCACAGTGTGGGCAGCAGGTGAGGGGGCGATTCTGACCCTCTGCTCTGCTCTTCAGAGACTGCAGTTGTGTGTTCAACTCTGGGCACCCAATGATACTGAAGACATGGACCAGCTGGAGCAGACTTGTAGATGGGCTGAGGAGATGACGAGAGGCTGGAACTACTGGTGAGCAGCCAGCGTAAAAAGACAACCCATACACGGCTTGTGTCAGAGGCAGGGATAGACCAGCATTCGTGTATCCAGGCCTGGGATCAAGCCAGTGAAGGGTTTGTGGGATGCACTGGAAGAGCAAAGTGTGCCAGTGTGTGCCAGTGAAGGAAGAGGAGACATCACAATGCTGCATTGCAAGACGATTTTATTGAGGCATAAAGAACATTGAAAATCATGATCAGCCAGTGTAAGGGACCTGGTCTGAGATGCAGGAGAAGAGAAGGAGGCAGATGGGCCATGTTTGCAAGCAGCCTGAGCAGGCCCCTTGCCTATGGCCTTGCTTAGTGCCCTGAGAGCAGGAATTGCAGGTGCTGAACCTGTTTGAGACCCTTTGCCCAGAGAGGCATCCTCAGTGCCTGAGATGTGTTCCAGGGAG
>VZRX01012411.1:0-20023 GCA_013398075.1 Notiomystis cincta
ATTATTATTATTATTATTAAAATGCAAGTTTTTGCACAACTGTTGTTTACAGCCTTGGTGAAAGCTGTTTATATTTGCATGTGTGTAAGAATCAGATCAAGTCTGCTCCAATAAAGTGATTCATCATAAGAAACCTGACTTTGTCACAAGCTTTCCTGTAGTGTATTAAATACCTCAGCCTGCCCACAGATGCAGCCACTGGGTACCCATCCTGTTAGTCTCAATTTGACTGTGAAAACAAATCTTTTTTGTAATGATAGCAGTAACTTTTTTTTGCCCTCCAGGTAAGGCAGGACAGCAGATCTTTGTTGTGACTGGCAGAGTGCTTGTGCCACAAACACACACAGATGTGCTCCTCTGTTTGAGCACCAGACAAGCTGTCCCTTGCTGGGCATCTTCCAGACAGTCAAATCCAGGCAGCCAGGCCCGCTCCCACTCCACTGAAACTCTCTCTCCATGCCCACACCTCTGGATTTTCTCCCCACACCCAGCTGGAGGAGCCCCCAAGAGCCTCCCCCAGCCAGCAGCACATTCCAGGCTGTTGACTCACAGCATCCTCTGCCGGTTTGGAATGTGCTCCAGTTGAAGGCTCGCTTTTCAGACCTTCCTTCTGCTCTCCTTTACTCTGTGCAGCCCTGGTGCGATACCACCTCACGGGGGTGGTTGGAAATGGCTCCTTTTCCATGCCAGCCTCCCCGAACCCTTTCTGAAGATGTGAGGGAAGCACGTAGAAGGCATTTCCCATTGTGCTGCCTGCACCTGCAGCTGCCGGCCAAGGTCACGAGAGGAAACAACAAAACCCTTCAAGAGAGGCAGTTCCTTTGTCAGCTGAAGGCAGGCAGGAAACGCTGGAAGTGTCTTGAGAAAGTTTTTCTAATGAGCTCTTAGCCCAGCCTCGCAGAAGCCAAAGACAGATGATCATTGCAGGTCCCTTCCAGCTGAAATAGCCTGCTCTACCCTACCCAGCTTTGGGGGAAAAGAGCACCAATATCTGCCTATTTCAGCCCAGTATCCAGATCCTCATGTTCACAGAGATTCCTGCACCTCAGAGCACAGGAACAGCCACAGAATTTGGGGTTGAGGGGAGGGCAGGGCCAAGGTCTGGGTCAGAGCTGCTCTGGCTGAACCGCCCCATCTGCCTTGATTCAGGTTCTATTGCTCTGGTGTAACCTCAGGAGTCCTTCAGGAGGCTCTGAGTTATTCTGCAGTATAAATAATATTAATTATCAGCCCTTTTATTTCATAGACGCTCGAAGCCCATTAAAAAATATTGCACTCAGTGTGCAAATAATACATAAAAGGTGGGAGGTTTTGAAAAGCAAGTGTTTTAAAATTATGCTTTCTCTTCAAAATAGATTATTAAAGTTAAATCAGCATAATTTTCTGCTGCATTAAACTGGGGACAAGTCAAAATGGCTGCAAGTCTGCTTGAAGTAATTCACGAACATTTATCTTTCCTCTTGTTATTGTAAATATATCTTTATTGAATAAGTTCATTTTGCTACACACTTTTTCAGAAGCAGTTAGGAAGACAGATCCTAACAGAGCTGTTCATGCACAACCTTTGCAAACCAGCAAGATCAATCATTTTCCTTTTTTCTGAATTTCCAAAATTAATGTAAATCCTGAGAAGTCAAAGCAAGGATTTAACTGTATTAAATTTTCCATTGTGCTTTTAAATATATATATTCTCGCCTTTGAGATTCTGTTTGGATGTTAGGAACCAGCTCTTATTCTTTTTAATCTCTGTAAAAGTGCACAGGGATGGGCATAGCATAACCATTTGTATGGTCAAGATGAAATATCAGCAAAAGAAAACTGTCCAGGGCAGATATATTTCAGTATGAATCATTAATTCCTAAAGCTTGGATTTTCTCATTATTCATTACCCATTTTTCATCCTGTATTATTCCCCCAGCTGGCAGAGCTGCAGTGAGATCCTCCCAGCTCAGAACTGTTGGTATGTGGCTGGGGGGAGCAGCCCCACACTTCAAACTGAGCAATTCACAGGTAAACAGAAGATTGAAAAATATTTTCCCACCGCATTGCAAAGATCAGTCCTTGAAATCTGGCATTTCATAGACTAAACCCTCCAAGGTCTGTGACTGGTTTCTCTGACTATTTTCAGGGCACATCCTCATGCCAAAATTCCACATGAGAATACCCAAACACTCAGATTTGCACTGATGTGCACTGTCCCAGTGCTTGAAGACTAGGAAGCTATTTATGAAATTATAAACATGGCATGAAGAATCAAGTGCTATTTTATCAGTTCTAGGGAAAGCCTGAAACTTTTATATTCCACATTCCACTGCAATGGCTAAATTCAAACCAGTGCAAATGAGAGCAGCTTCACTGCAGAGGAGACAGAAGAGCCTGCAGTGTTTAAATAAAGGCAAATCCTGGCTGCTGTAGCCTCCACACAGATGGCTGGCTTTCAGTGGGCTGGGGGGAGAAATCCATCCTGACTGGTTTCCAAGGCTTTAGGAGTTCTTACACATCCACTCAGTGGCTAAAGAGGCACAATGCCCACTGCAGCACAGGGACAATGTGTGGGGCATGGCAGTGGTACACTTAAACCATCTGCATTTGCACAGGGCTTGGCAGCAAGTGCAGGACTGGCAGCCCGGGCCTGGGGGGCAATAAAGGGAGTGTAATAAATGAGTAAAAGTCACTGAACCAATTTACAAGGCATTAGTGCCTTGGCTCTCACACTTCAGCCCCAGAGCAAGGATTCATCCAGAGCAGCTCTCTCCACTCTGCTTTTGGCAAGGGCTCAGCTCCTCCAACAGCTTTTGGAGAAGTCACATCAGCTCCTTCCCTCGCCCCATGTGCCTCCCAGCACAGAAGCCACCTGAAACCCTGTGCCCTTGGGAGAAGGGCAGCAGTGAGGGGGCAGTGGGGTCCATGGGACCCATGTGGGGAGCCTGTGGGGTGTCACACAGGGCCTGTGGGGTCACAGCTCCCACACAGGGTGTCCCAGCCACTCCCAGCCAGGGAAACACAGGGAACATCATGGGGCAGGGAGAGCTGGGCAGGCCCAAGGGCGAGGTGACAGCGTGTGCCAGGCAGGGCCGTGGCTGTGGCACAGGAGACACTGAGTGTGTGTGAGTGAGTGTGTGGCTCCTTGTGTGTCTGTGCCTGTTTGTCTGCGTGTCTGTGTCTGTCTGTGAGCGTGTGTGTGTGTGTGTGAGCAGGCTGAGTGTGAGCCAGGTGTGCCCAGGTGGCCAAGAAGGCCAATGGCCCCTGGCCTGGATCAGCACCAGTGTGGCCAGCAGGGCCAGGGCAGTGATTGTCCCTCTGTGCTGGGCACTGCTGAGGCCTCACATCCAGTGCTGTGTCTAGCTCTGGGCCCTCCAATTTCAGATGGATGTTGGGATGCTCAAATGCATCCAGAGAAGGGCAACACAGCTGGTGAGGGGTCTCTGAGGAGAGGCTAAAGGAGCTGGGGTTGTTTATCCTGGAAAAAAGGAGGCACAAGGGTCAGGCTCTGCTCCCAGGGAACAGGGACAGGACAAGAGGACACAGCCTTGACCTGCACCAGGGGAGGTTTAGGTTGGACATCAGGAAGAATTTCTTCACAGGAGTAGTTTGATGTTGGAATGAGCTGCCCAGGGAGCTGGTGGAGTCACCATCCCTGGAGGTGTTTAACAAAGCCTGGAAGTGGCACTTGGTGCCATGGTCTGGGTGGCAGGGTGGTGTTGGGTCACAGCTTGGACTCAGTAATCTCAGGGCTTTCCCAACCTGGCTGATTCTGTGACTCTGTGCCTGTGTCTGTGTGTGTGTTTGAATGTGTTTGTGAGTGTTTGTGAGTGTGTTTGTGTGTGTTTGTGTGTGTCTGTGTGTGTTTGTGAGTGTTTGTGAGTGCTTGTGAGTGTTTGTGTGTGTCTGCGTGTGTCTCTGTGTGTTTCTGAGTGTTTGTGTGTGTTTGTGAATGTTTCTGAGTGTTTCAAAGTGTTTCTGAGTGTCTGTATGTTCCACAGCACAGCCAGAGAGCTCCAACCCCGCGTGGCCAAACTGGAGGACAAGGGTGAGCTGCGAGCAGGACATCGGTGGCATGACTTCACTTGGAATGCACACATGGAGACTGAATCACTGGGGCTCAGACAGCTCAGTGTGAGGACATGAAAGGAAGATCTAGAGACTTCAAGGGGCATCAAGGAAAGCATTTGAGATATGGGTCGTCTCACGTCCTGTAAACACCATTTCCCTTCAGGAACTGGTTTATTGGCACTCACTGGAACAAAGACCCACGTCCCTTCTCTGGCAGTTTACAAGTGGATACAGTGGGAGGGACATCAGGGAGAACAACAAAAGCAACCCCAGCCAGGTGTGTGACCTGCCTTTTGTTAAACCCCGCTCTTTTCACCCCAGTACTGTAAAATCTTCCTCTAAAGATAAAACTCTTTCTGCACTTGAGTAGCCACATGAATCCCACCACAGCAGAGCTATTTGTGTGCTGCAGCTTTTGGGATGACAGCTCTCCTATGCCTGGAATGGTTATTTGGTATATAGGTTGCAGTTCAAGCAATAATCTGACTTTTTATGTCCCCTGAAGCTCTCATAGAACAGTGAGAGGCATAAAAATTAGGTTTCAGTCTTTTTTGAAAGAAAAATCAACATTATTTCAACCAGTTAAAAATCTTAAAGCTTCCTGGCAGACATTTAACTGCAGAACAAAGAGCCAGTGCTGCTGAGTGCACAGGGGCCGAGATCCTCTGCCCCTGGTCAGCCCAGCACTGAAGTCAGGAGCTTGCAGGCTGAGCCGAAAATGGGGAGAACGCCATAGGAAAGCCAGGAGGGGCAAACAGTTGTGTAAACAGTACAGGAAGAAAAGGGAAGAGGCCATCAAACCCCGGGTCTGTCTGATCCCTCACAGCCAGGACATGAGCACAGGGTTTGGAGCAGCCCCAGGTGGGGCTCACAGAGGGAAACCTCGGCAGCTCCTGCTGTCCCAGCAGCTCCATCATTTACTCTGCTTCTGGGGTTATTTTAAATTAATGCCACAGGCATAAAGAATGTCTGCACTGCAGACTTTATCAAAAATTAAGCTGGATATTATCCTTCTGATTTCAGATCTGGCATAGCAGAGAGAACCTCTTCTACACCAAAACATGATCCTCCCATTTCCACCACTAGTCAGAGGTGAAAGTGGGCTGCTTCAACAACCAGCCAACAGAGTTCATGAATGAAAGGTGACCATTTTCACCTCTTTGGTTTAAGAACAGATTGTCTTGGTTTGGGTTTCTATTTTAAGGGGCATGCCATTAAAACAGATATGTTCTTTGGGTGAAATCAAGATTGTTTATCAAAAACATTTGTGGAAAACTTTTCACCAGCATCATGTCTCTACACTAACCTGCTCTTCCAACTGAAATCCCACGTAAAGATTACTGTGCCAGAGTCAGCCTGCAGGCCTGTTGTTCCAAATCCCTGTGGATTGTGTCTTCAGTGAACACATCAAAGGGATTCATGATCCCTTCCTTCAGCTCAGGGGTGACGCAGTTCCACTTTATGGCTTCTGCTCAGGGTGTTGCAGAGGTTTAGTACAATAGAGGTGCGTTCTGTACCATCTATTCTTTCCTGTCATTTCCAAACAAGGCAACAGGACCCTTTGGAATTCTTCCCTGCTGAACATTTGGGGAAAAACCTCTGCAGTCATTAGTCTTTATGAAGCATGGGGTCTCGTCCATGAGATTAAGGAGCATAGGACTGAGATCTTCCATGAGAGATCTGGTGTAGTGAAATGAGTGTGCTGCAACCAGAACTGTGCTCTGGAAAACATCTCAGCAACTGCTGTCACACCTCCCCAACTTCCTAATTCCACCAGCTTTACCTAAAATTCCTCGGCAGCTTTTTTTAAATACACCTTAAATTAAAAACAAATCAGAGCTACATTCCTTTGTTTAAGAAACCTGACAAGAGGAAGCTGAGTCAGAATCCCTCCAGGATGCGCAGCTCAATCTGTGACAGAAAGGAAACCAGTGACCAAGTGGAAATGACTAAGAGCACTGCACTGCCCTGATTAAAGGCCCAGAAATAACAACTCAACGTGCTGCAGAGATGATGCCTTCCACATGGAGCAGGAATTGTTATTTTTCAAGCTTCAAGTAATGGTCCTTCCAGAGAGGCTGCAGACAACCATCAGATACAATAGCACATTTCAGATGGGAGGGGTTCTTAGGTGTTTAGCTGAGCTGCTCAAAATTAGCATTTGGGCTTTATTTTTATAACCGAAGGAAAGCCTGTGCTCTCTCCTACCATATTTCCTAACTGGTCAGAAAAATCCTGACCCAGTATCACTGCTGTGACTGAATTCCCAATCCTGGCAGACCTTCACTTGCACAGTGCTGGGTTTCACTTGCATAGCGTGCTGGGTTTAGCAAGACTGACTTCTAAGTCTAACTTTTATAAACTGTTCCAAAAGCATTCTTGGGCTGTACTGCCAAGGGTAAAACCCTTCCCTAGTGAGAGTCAGATAGTAGGATGAGAATTAAAAGATTATTAGTTGCAGCTGTGTCAATAGCTGCCTTTGGTTTTGATGAGTGTGCTTATCAAGAAGGGCCTGTTTATCTTACGGAATTTCACCATAACTCAAATTACTTGTGAAGAAAAGGAAAACTCTCATTCAGTGAAAGGCATGGGCTGCTTTATCCACTTTGCTGGGATTTGTGCTTATTAGGAAAGCAATGAACTTGTTCCTACAACCATATTTTCCATTAATTCCTTGAGGAGAACTTCCCAAGCACTGATCAGATCAGTGAAGCAGCACTACAGTGAAAACCTGAAACCAGCTGTAACCACGAGCCAAGTCTGCTTTGCTGGGTACACAGCAAGTAGAGAAACTGGAGCTCCAGATCACCAGACCAATCTCCTCAGCAACAGATGAAATGTAATTCTGAAGAAAGGTGCTTTAATCTCATATTTATCCTGTGCAGTTATCAACCCAATAACTTACACTAACCCCCTCACAGGTGTCTGTGCACAGTGAGTGCAGTCAGATTTAACAGATTTAACATGGTAGGTGAGGGCTGTGGTTCTGCCCATTACAACACATTATTCCTCTCAGCAGTAGCAGGTTGCAGCTATTACTTCAGATTCCCAGGAATGTCAAATTCCAACTATGCACAAGCACCTTTAAAGCAACGTTGAGTTCTACCCTGTCATTCACAAGAGGAAAGACTATTTTAAACTTTACTAGTCTGGCACATTGCTCAGACTCCATCATTTAAATAACACAGGCCAAACTCAAAGTTTCACAGAAAGAGATGCTGGTCTGAACCAGACATTTCTAATCCAGGTGTCACAGAGTGCCAAAGCAGCAGCTAATGAACATCTGTGGGAAAAGCACATGGGCTTCCCATGCAAATGATCCAGTAAGGGCAGCTAGGTATAATGTGGAAGAAAACTCATACAGCAGAGCTGAACTGACCAATGAAAAAGGCCTGTTCTCATTTAGAGAAAGGAACAGCAGGAAAACACTGTGAAGTGACAAATAAATAACTATCACTCCTTTGCTTGTGCCACCATCTCCATCCATGAGTCACACAGATGGTGTGTGCTGAGGTTTCTATTCATTCTTTACCTGTTCCTTTCACCTCCACAAGCTGGACTGTTAATAATATTTCATACACAAAATCATGCAATTAAAAGGCAATTATGTCTGCCAGTGTTGTCTGATTGTGCACAGGGCTTTTCTCATTAGCAGAACTTAGTGTGAATTAATCATATTTTTGAAACATTACCCTCCAAGGAATTTTTCCAAGGTCTTATGAGTTGGCCCCAGTGATAAAGTCTGAAAGCCTAAGATCTACAAGAAATCCTGCTGGCCAGAATTTTGTGTGAGCAGCTTTAAAACATGGTGACATTCACTGCCTGGGAGGCAAGGCAAATGTCTGGGATCAACCAGAGGGCATGGGGCACTCTGAACCATCAGGGGCTCTGCTGCTGCTGGGAGGGGGCTGCAAGATTGGTTCTTCTTTCCATAAAATCTCAATGCACCTTTCCTCAGAGCCAGAAAGGAAACATAAAGAATCAGTTCAGCAGAGGTGAAATCTATAAAGCATCATGGGAAGGTTTTAGATGGTAAATCAGGTCTCTCAAATTTCAGTGGAAGTATCCTCCTCTCGAACTTACAAATGGTTTTCAGTTTTCTATTGAGCTCTGAAGCAGAGTATGTGAAAAGGCCTTTAGAAACTTTCTCACTTCTTGCCTTGAACTTTTTGAGGGAGATGAAGCAAATCAAATAATAGGAAGGTAATTTAGCAGGCGTTGAAACAGCCCTGGACAGCCTCAGCCTGTTGCCTCAGGGCACACTGGGTCTCCTCTTTTCCCTCTGAGCAGAGGGGATGATTCCCTCCCCTCCTCCTTTCTTTGGAGCAGTGGAATGTCACCCTCACTCCCAGGCCCCACACAGGGGCTGGAAATGCCGTTGGAGCCACTTGCAAGGGTAAATCCTATCTGGGCCCTCATCTGCTGTGGGTACGGGATTATCTCGGAGCTGCATCCTGACCAGAGAGCTGCACCTCCCTGGCAAACCCTGCTCAACATCTCCCTGCTCCTCTCTCAGCAGTGACACAGCTTAATTAACAGCTTATTTACCTGCAAGGAAACTGGACTCTGTGAGCTCCTTACACAAGACTTTAAAAAATGTCTCCCTTTTTTTTTAAATTATTAATGTAACAAATTCCTGTAGAAGCCCTTCATTTTCACTGCTGTACACCATGAAAATGTGAAACCATCTGACCCAGCTCAGCCTTCAGGCAAGGCAGGAAATCAGTGCCACCACCTGTGCTAGACTGTGATGACAAATAGGGGCAAGAGAGGATTTAACTGTGGAATAACATTAAAAATTTAATTCAATAATTAAAATTATTAAAGTCATACCTAAGATACATTGAACATTTGCCTACATTTATTATAAGTGGTTCAAAAGAGTAAATCCCACACTTCTCAGTTTTCTTCTGCATTATTTAGTGAAAGAAATCCTCTTTCATTTGTACTGCACAATGCCAGAGCAACACTCTTGTGCTCAGTTTAACACTGAAGCTTCCCCTTCTGTCTGCCCTGAGTGGTCTCCAGACTCAGAACTCACCACAATCGAGATGTTATGAACATTTTCTCCTTCTGAAAGGCCCACCTACACTGCCTTGCTCCTCAGGTCTTCACTTCACCTGTGAAAAATACTGTGAAATTTCATCTTTACATCCAGCACTGACAGAGCTGAGCAGGAACTCAGTCTCATTAACAGGAGGGCTCTACCTTTCTGGCTTTCAGGTATAAAAATTCTCATAGATAGGACTTCCCAAACTGCTTTGAAAACCTTGTTTGTGCAAAGCAGGCATAGTCTGTGCTGATCAAGTGTTAGACACCAGAAGTATCTCTCAGATATTTGCTAACTCCTAAAACTCCTTCTAAAACAATACTAAATAACAGACCAACTCTGGTGTTTCTCTCAGAGCCAGCTTCCTTTTATTCAGTTCCCTCATTAGGGTCAGCAACAAATAAGTAGATAGAGCAATAATAAGGCTAAGTTTATCTTGTTTCCTCCACTCCCTTTTCTCACTGTATTACTAAGACTTGGAACAATAACAGGATGCCGGGATGCAGGATGGGAAAAGGCTGACTCCCAGCTGGAAAACCTTGGAGACTGGAGAGCTGAACACTCCCAGTATTGCTTAATGAAAAGAGAAGTGGATTTTTCAATTTGTTCTTCGTTTTTTGTATTCTGCTTGACCTTTTGGGATACTGTTGGGTTTAGTTTGCCTGATTTGGTACCAGACCGAAGCTCCTCCACCTCTGCCCCAGGTAAGAGACAAATGTTATTTTCTGTCCTTCAGCTATGAAGTTCATTTCAAAAGAGTTTTTATCTCCACCCAAATTCTTTTCTAATGTCTTAAATAATTTAAGAAATACCAGCAAAGAGGCTACGAATTTTATACATAGCCACCAAATCCTTTGGGCCTTACACTGATGGCACCCACAGCAAGTTAAGTACAAACAGCAGAGCTGTTTACAATTGACACTGGAAGAGGAAAATCTCTGCCTTTGTTGGCCTATGCCACAATATTCCCAGATTGTTTTAAAAAAATAGACATTTCATGGGTTTTTTGAGTATTGCTTTGTAATATTTAGATAGTGTTGCTGATGTTCATTCATAATGGAAGAGAGGTGGAGATTATGCTCAAAGTGCACCTGTAAAGCCTTTAGGAGGGGATTTCCCTCGTGGTGGGGACAGGTGCAGGTCCAGGACTGTTTGCAGTGAGCAGAGGTGTGCTGGACTAGGATTTGATGCAAATGTTTTATTGAAGTGAGGGTGGATTTGGGGTCTGTCTTTAAGGTGGGTGGCTTTGCTGTGCCCAGGGCCAAGAGGTGACAGCCACCAAGAGCACTGGCCAGCTCTGGCATAACTCTTTAAAAACTAAGAGAGGACTTCATACAAACTCAGGTCAGTGCTTTGGTCTCCTAATTCCCAAGTTTAAAGTGTCCCAGGTACTTTGGCACCCTAACTGTGGAGTGCCAGGTTTTACAGACCCTGTTCTAAAAGACCAGCAATTCTTATTTCAGAGGTTTCTTGATCTCAGTGGTTCAAAAAGACCCAATTTTTTTCTGATGAGTTATTTTATGAGCAGTGGCTTGACACAAAAAGTTGGTTGAAAAAGCTTTTATCTTATCCCAGAGTCAGTGTAGCAGGTCCCTGAACTAACAATCTCTCTGAGCAGCTTGCAGAGACAAAGCATTTATGCATAAGAGATGAACTGATAGTGGTTTTTCTGTAAGAAATCTATTCTGCAATAGTGGGACTGTCAGTGTGCACAGCATCTCACTGTGCTGCCTGTCACGCTGTAATAAAGATAAAGGAAGGAAAGAAATGCAAGGGAAAAAAGATATGGAAGAAGATGAATTTCTGTGAGAAAATCTCTTCCATCCTTAGCTCCCAAAAACATTCCAAGTTGGCTGTTTCTGCAGCTAACAAAGGTATAGTTAATCAATGTGTCCCTGCCTCCTCTGAATATAAATCATGAGATCAGCATTTGTAAAAGCACACAGTATTATAGATGTTCATGCAGGAAAATATATTAGACAAAAGCAAGGATGCTCCAATGATTTACAAAAGCTTCTCATCTTGGGTTAATTTGTGCCTTGTAACAGCAACCCATATACCAGAAACAAATCACAGAAATGCTGACTTGAAATTTATCTCTGGTATCTCCAGGAGGTACTTTTAATCCTTAAATAAAGGGTGACCCACGGGAGAGAAGGACACAGGATTCAGTTAGCATATGAAAGCCTTAGAACAGTACAGTGTACTAGAGAGAAGAATGTGAAGTTACAACAATAAAACAAATTACTTTGAAAGCAAAGAATAAACTCAATTACAAAATCATTCCTGCTTTGCCCACAAAGCCACAAAGCCACAAACCTGGGTTATTTTTCAGGCTGCTACAGCTGCACTGCAATGCAATGGGAAGCCTTTCCCAAAGTTTTGCTCTTTAACAGAAAACCATAAAATCGTTCCTTAAACATTTTTAAGGCAAATGTTAACACTAAATTGTGTCCTGGAAGAAGAGCATGTCCCTGAGCAGCGTGCAGCTAGAGTGCTGGATGTGGGGCACAGAGGCAGGGCAGAGTTAACTGTTCTGCTGCCAACTTTGCTTCACATCCTGCCCCTGCTGAGGGAAACTGCTCTGAAAACAGGATAGAGGTAAAAATCATGGGGCATGGTTTAGAAACTGTGCTGATTTACTGCATTTCTGGAACAAAGGACTTCACTGTCCATCCATAAATCAATTACTCCAATTAATATTTCAAATTAAAAATAGGAAAACTTTCATAAAATTCTCTTTTCTTCTCAGTCTACAGAGCTACAAGTTTTAATCAGGCCAGAATATACTTTATATTTCCTAAAAGAGCAGAGGTTCACAGAATCAAGTTAACTGATTATTTCTGGTAGCTGAGCTTTCTATAAGAAATCTGCACTGTATTTTCATCATAATTCTGAGTTTTGTTCAGGTTCTAGAAGTTTAATTCAGAGGTTCCAACGTTAGTGCCAAGAAGAAAATAAGAGGTTTCCTGGTTTTGTCAGAAAATTGTTGGGCATGAAATTACTTTGGTGTGGGTTTGGGGTCTTTTTAAACAATTGGGTTTCCCTTGTTGTCCTTGTGGGTTTACAAACCGAAAGCCCTCAGAGTTTGGCACTAGTGTGAGTGGTTTCCCCTCCTGCCCTGAGCACAGCAGGCAGGGATTATTTGTGCAGGCTGGAGATTCACTAGGACAGAGAGGTGCCCAGCTCATGACCAGCAG
The DNA here is from genome assembly GCA_013398075.1 of Notiomystis cincta. Classification (NCBI taxonomy): domain Eukaryota; kingdom Metazoa; phylum Chordata; class Aves; order Passeriformes; family Notiomystidae; genus Notiomystis; species Notiomystis cincta. The sequence goes on from VZRX01012411.1 coordinate 12,304, forward strand.
AACAATTCTCACACAGGCTGGACCTTGGCAAGCCCAGAGCTGGACACTCCTTTGGTCCATGATAAGAGCTTTCTGATCCACCTGTGGGCTTCCCTTCAGGGCCCTGCTCCTCCAAGGGTCATGCAGGTGTAGCAAACACAGAAGGCAAACACTCTGGTGTCACTGCCATGACCAGGAGCCACCGGTTCTGCTGCCAAGGAATTTCCAGGGACCCTGCTCCAGAGCCTGTCCTCAGCCTAGGCACTGAGCCCCTGCAAACTCAGGGCTCCCACCAAGTAATGCTGGCAACAAATGTGTGCAAAATGAAGGCATGGTTTAGAAATGAAGGCACACCTGTTCAGGAAATGCCCTGTCCAGCTGCCCAGGAGGGACTCAGGCAGTCCCACTCTCACCCCCAGACTGTCCCTGCTGGGGCTGAGCCCCTTCCCAGCTCCAGGACCCAACAGGTCCCGCTTGGCTCCCTACACACACCCTCCATCAGAGCAGGATTCCTGCCCAGTTCCAGCCCAGGTTTCCCATGGCAGCCTCAGATGTCCCATCCCACAAAGCCATTTATTCCCAGTGCAGTACCACAGAACAGCCCAAGCTGGTGCCTCCCAGGAGGGATCCCAGCCGAGGAACCCCTGGATTTTACCCCCTCACAGCCCAAGTGTGCCAAAGTCTCGCTCTTCCCCATGAGCCCTCGGCTCCTGCCACGTGTCTGGCTGTGCCACAGCTCCCTGTGCCCTTTGTTGTGCACAGAGCCCCTTTCCTGGGGCTCCAGCTGAGTTGCCCCCCGAGACCTGAAGGGAATGGATTCCACATCACACCACTCACCACTGCATCTCCTGAATTCTGCAGTGAGGCTGGCCTTGGAATATGAAAAATTAATAAAAAATTGTGAAGAACTTGATTGCAGTTCTTCAGTGCAGGAATACAAATTAGCCCCTGTCATTTGATTTTCACTCATCTGCATCTGAATTTCAGCTCTGTCAATAAGAATGGAACTGGCTATATTTTGAGTGCAAGCTTTTGCTGAGTGTGTTAAGTAAGTTTTCTCATCTCCTGAAATGGAAGTTGATTGTGCCATGGGTCTGATTTGTACATGTGCTGCTGTACACATCTGTTGGGCAGGCAGGGAGATTTGGGGCCCAGCCCTCCCAGGTGCTGATTAAGGCACTCACAGGACCCGGAGCAGCTCAAGGCCTGGGATTTCCAGGCCTGGCAAAGACAGGAGAAGAGCACAAGGACAACTTGTCCCTCCATTGCACTGCCTACACTTCAGTGTTGGTGCTCTGAGAATATCCCAGTAAAGGTTTACAATCCATAAACCAGAAAGAGTCAAGAGGTGAACAGACACTCTGGAGACCTTTCTCCAGACGAGTATTTCTGTGTGAGACAGAGAGCAAAACTCCTACAATAGATTAGTAGCTGTGTGTGAAAGCTTCATCAAATGTTATCCACAGAAGTCCAGAATTTATAGTGAAAAATAACTGACATTTTAGAGAAAGGCAAGCATGGTTACCTGGACACATTAGGGAAATTGCACAGGTACCTTCCCAAAGAGCAGAGGAGAGGAGAGTGTTCTTCTGCCCCCAACACTGCAGCCTGAAATGCAAGGCATTACAGAGCACCATCGTAGTTAGAGGCAGACAAAAAGGCAGAAATGTTTTAAATTCCTCATTTTCAAAATCCAGAGAGGTCAGTTTTATTGTCCCAGTTGTCACCAAGACCCTTCTGTTCCTGTCCAATTTGCCACAACTCTGCCACAACTTGAGGGGACAGAGGCCTCTGTTTTTGTTACACATCCTGTCAAAAAGACAAAAAAACAGACTGCAGTGCCCCATTTCTCTCCCAAGCCCCCCAGGAATGCCCAGTGATGCTCCTGCCACCTGGCAGGGCTCAGCAGGCCCCAGGTGTGTTATCTGCAGCACACAGGGGCCCTCGGCCTCGCTGTGCACGGCAGTGGGAAGGGAAACTCCACTTCCACCCTGAATTGGATACACTCCAACTCCTTCTCCTGCCTTTGTCCACATCTCTGAGCAAGGCTCTGGGAGCACCACTCTTCCTTTCCCCCTTCCTTTAGCGATGCTATCTGCTGTGAATCTGTGCTCTGGAAACCCTCGAGGAGCACAAAGTCTACCTTGCAGCACTTGGCTTGAGGAGGCCGAGGGCCTGGAGCTGCTGTCATGGGAATGATAGGAAATCCTGCCATTGATGGGAATGGTTCCTGTGATGGGCTCAGCTTCATCAGCAGAATCCCCACTGGCACAGAGCTTTAGGTTGGCTTCTCCATTCTGTTTGTGGGATACTCCCTCCCTCTACCTCCAGCCCTAGACCTGAGTTCAGAAGAGAACTGTTCCATCTTCGTGGCTTTTGCTGTCATTATTTCAGATATGTATGGTCTATCTGCAAGAGAATCAGTTTACTCCTGACTTGATGATTTAAAGACCTTTTCCAACTTTAACAATTCTGTGATTCTACATTAGGATTAGGCCAAGCAATCAATATTAATAATAAGGTAACAGAGTTTTCAACACCTCCTCTAGGAACCCAAAGCTACAATGAAGTAGTGAATATTGTCTGTTTGCTCAGTACTGTAAATCTAGGGGTGTGGGCTCTCATTAAAGCCTAAACAATACTTGCACATTTTAGTATCATTCAGATGGTCAGTGCTCTCCAGCTCAGACACTTATCCAGCACACAAATTGAGAAGTGAGGGCAGAAAGCAGAGAGCACAAGAGCTGGAATGCTTTTGGCAGTGGGTTCACTCTACAAAGAAATGTGAACTCGACAGGGCCAGAGCTGTCACAGAGCTCCATCCTCTGTAGCACCATTTAACAAACACCTGGGCTTTGTAGCCTGGACTTGCCAGCAGCAGCTTTGGTAAAAGTTTAGGATTAGAACAAGTACTGAGTTGCTGAGTTGCACTTGGGCATGACTTCAGTCCCAAACAGGAAGAGAGGGACATGTTTCTCTGTGGAATATATTTTCTCATTTCCCTGCTGTGAAATGATGGACTGTACCACCTGCCAAATATGCACTGACCTGCAGCTTCTTTAGATGAACAGAAAGGGTTCGCTCACGGCAGAAAGGGCTTTTCAGTGGCCGCGATTAAAATCTGAGCTGTGGCAGGAATAAATGTTCCACTTACACAGCCTCTAAGGAGAAAAAGAAACCTTCCATCTCAGCTTAAGAAATATCTTTGTTAAATCACAACCACTCCCGCACAGAAACAAATCCACACAGAAGAGAGTCACACAACTTGCAACAGCTTTTCTCATCCTTTTTAGATTCTCTGTGTGTGAGGCCTGAATTTTCAGGTTCTCTGGCTTCTCTTTATCAGCACATTAACTGGAAATTTGCTTCCCTAGTTTTATTTTGATTTAAAGATGGAATTTTCCTGACAAGAGCTATGCTGCAACTATAACTCATTGTGAATTCACAAGAGCAGTAATAATATCATTTGCATCATCTCCCAACACATGGAGATTATAACAATGGAAGTGTTCCAGGAAAGGACTGTAACTATAGGGATGGACATAAAAGGTCTTAAAATTAATTAAGCCTGCTCTACAAGTCTTGGTGGATAAGGGCAGGAAATAGAGAAGAATGAACTAACATTTGAATGAGACATTCTAAAAAGGGAGAAAAATACTGAACTCGAAACAAAATCTATCCAGACACACCCTGTTTTTTTAGCCTCTTGCCCAGACAGAAAACAAGAGATTTATGTATATGCACATGCTTTCTTTATCTGCCACAACATTAATTTTCAGAGGAAATACTAATGCATTCAGCTACCCCAGAGAATACCCTGGACAAAGGAATGAGCACACACAGCCAGCTAAGCATGGTTTCTCTGCTGCAGATTACTGTTGGTGCAGTAAATATCAATTATTGTGACCTGGGCATGATGCTCATGTTCCAGACAGATACTTTTGCTCTTGAGCTTTTGTTAAAGGAAAACATGGAGGGGAAAAAAATCTTATCTGCTGTAAACACAGCTGCATTGTACTTTTTAAAAAATCATATTTATTGCAAATGGGTCCTCAAAGGAGAGGGACTTTTCCTTAATGAGGGGGACTCAGCTGGAGCTCTGTGCTAGAAGGCCTCTCTGACATTAAGGATTTATGTGGAAGCCAAAGGGAAGTGGAGAAAGCTCTTCAGTACATTATTCTTATATGTACCTTATATTCTTTCAGCTTGGCCAAAGTCTGAAACACTCAGAGGCAGCTTCAGCCAAGCTCTGTAGAGCTGAGCTAACCAGGGGAAACACCAAAACAGATCCAGTCCAAAAGGTGCTCACAATTTATGGTAGGGAGCAAAGCTTCTGGGCAGAGAGGCTGGAGAAATCTTTTCAGCCATCACAATCACCTCCAAGATGCCCAAATGATTCCACTTCTGCACTGGAATAAGCAAATAATTTTTGTAGGATTATCTTGTCCTCCTGCTCCCCAAAATTCAAAGAGCATGGGAGTGTGGGGGGTGCTGGGGAGGAGGGGGCTCGGTGAGACACCTGCACGTCTCTCTGTCCACTGGAGCCACCTCAGTTTGGGACAAGCAGAAGGAAAGTGGCTCAGAGGAAGCAAGAAAGAGAGCTGGATCTACAGCCAGGTAAATATGTCACTGAGACTGACAGAGAGCCCCTTCCCAGGGGGAGTGCCCCTGATCATCTTGAAATTAGCTTTTGGATACAAGGAAGGAAGTAAGTTCTTTGCTGGTCTGCAACACTGGCACTTCATCACTTTTTCAGCATCTGTCTTTTTCAATAATTAATCCAGATGGGAGGTATCTTCCTCTTAACTTTTTATCTTGGACAAGGAATTCAGAGGGGGAAATGTCTGCAGTTCCAAACTATGTGTGCAGGGTTATCCCACCCATCTTATCAGCTCACTTCAGAGCAGAAGGGCTGTGTTTAACCCAAAGTTAACCCCTCAGAATGGCTCTGGTTCCTGCAGCATTTGGCAACTGCCATCACAACACAGGTGGCCAAGAGCAAATTTTCTGTCATTTGATTGTTTGTTTCACCCCTGCAACATCTGCAAATAAATCATAGCAGACGCAGGTACTGTGGGATTTCTGATCCTAAAAAATGGAGTGCTCTAAACCAAGAAAGCACAGAATCTGTGTGGCACAGTGATGGTGAGGTGAGAATATTCTGTACTAGCCCCCAAACTCTGCCTGTGAGTTTGAGCACATTCCCCAAACACCACAATACTCCTGCTTCTCACTCAGCCCTTACTTACCTGCTCCCAGGGACCAGAAGCTGTAAAGAGCCACAGCAGAGTAGTTTGTGACCTTAAACTCCATGGGATCCATGCTGTCAACAACTAAGGGAAAGCCCAAATTTTCTGTTTATGATGATATTTTTATTTGCTATGAAACAGCATCAAAAGTTGGTTTAATAATTTAATCACAAATGAGCTTCAGAATATTTCAGCAGCTGTGTTTATACTGGGCACTGTACTTAAGTACATTTTATACCTATTTTATTTATATTTTGTACTGACATATCTGTACATGAAGTAAAAGGCTTTTTGCATGGGAAGACTGGACAATACCTCTTCTTTAAAGGACTCTAATCCATTTCTGGAATTCTTCAGGGAAAGTAAAGCATTATGTGACCATAGGAGAAAGGCCAGAGTAAGAACCCTTAGGCAGCACCAGAATATTTCAGTGCTTCATGCATTGTATTTGTCCCATTTTGAACTGGTCCTCATCAGCTCTCAAGTGTCTCTACAGCTTCTGTGGTGACAATTAAGGTTATCATGAACCATGAGCAAAGCCAGGCATTCTGCACCTGGCACCAGACATGATCTGCATGCTCAGATTGGGAAATGAGGAAGGTTGTTAAAACTCACCTCAGAGGGACTGTGGCTCTGACAGACCTTCACATGTGATTCTCTCCTAGGCAGAAGGTCAGCAGCTTTAGCAAGACTGGGGATTCCTTGCTGGACATATCAGGATGGTCACAGAAAAAGTCATCCCCTAAAACAACAATTAACTGCATCCCCAGTCTGATGAGAAGGAAATCTGTACTATCACTGCTCATTTTAATGACTTCAAAGTATTTTTTACCTCCATCCCATCTGTCATCCACAGCAAACAACCCTCAGTTCAAGAGTACACAGGCATTTCAACAACAGAAGTCATTCGAGAATTATTCATTTAGCCAGTCCAAACACAGTGCTTCCTTAAGCTCTGTGCAAAGACCAGCCCAGTAACTGAAACATTAACAGAAATTTGCCTCTTAATTACCAGATTTATGAGAAAGAAACTCAGATAAAAAACAGGTTACTATGGATTGACAGGAAAATTATTTGATTAAAAATGAGAATAGGGATCAAAGCTTGTGCGTGTGACCCAGAGGAGCAGCCCCTCTCGGGTAGCTCATTTTCCTGGGCAAGGTTTTTGACATGACACAGAAAAAGAAGTCTTAAATTTTTTCCACTTATGTGGAAGTTGCATACTTTTGTACAGACTCCCCAGGTCTTCTTTTACTAGATCATGTAAGGAATTCATTTCCACAAACAGAAGGATTTCAGATCCCCAACATATTTAAATTAACACCACCCAAAAAGGCTACAGGTACCAATATAACACAGGCACAATCTATCAGCCCATCTCTTCCAAATCTTCACAGGAAAAGAGATTTGAGGTTTTCTTGAATTCTACCAGAAGCCAAATTCAGAGCTGATTCTGAGCTGTGCAGGTGTTATGTAAAGGGAAATCAAGATCTAAGGCAAACAAATGTGTATTTGTGAACAGGAAATTGAATCTGAACCAACACCAGCAACACATATTCAATAATTTTATAAATCATTTTATCCATTCTTTATCAGATACAAGCCAGCTAGGAGCAGAGACAGCACCCTCCAGACTGCAAATATGCTTTTGAAAGTTTTTAGAAAATGCACATTAAGAGAAGGTTAACTAGGAATTGAGAGAAGCCAGCAGAGATTAAAAATCCTTCCACCTTTGAGATTTTTGGGCCTTGGTGCTTCACTGTCTTACAGGACTCTCTCACTCAGTCAGTCAGATTCATCAGAAGGAAGGGACCTTCCTTTCTCACTCATTCTGGTTTCAACCAAAGTCTTCTTGTGCCACACATTTCTTATTTTCAGCTCACACTCTGCCTTCTCTTAGGGTTCACTGCAGCACTTTAAACCAGGAGGTTACTCACTAAAATGCAAGGAGGCCCTTGGATAGATTCAGTTTTGCTGCTCACCCATCTGTAGGGCACAAGTTGTCACTCACTAGCTTGGAGAGTGGCTTTGCTTCTTTGGTGAAAAAAAAAAAAGAAAAAGAAGAAAAAAACACAGGAAGATAAAAATAAGGAAAAGAAAAAAAAATCCACCAAACCAGGTCTTGCCTCCCCCATTTTTTTCCAGTTCTGTATCTGAGGTAACAGAAAGACTGGGAGCCCAATGTGGCTGCCTGCTTTCCACCAAGGCAATACATCTTTCATGTATACAAAGCAAGTATTTACAGGTCTTTTATAGCCAAATTTCTTCATTTCCAGAAGAGAAATCTGTCCTAGCTGAGGACTCCATCCACTCATGAGATGAAGTTGCATTTTGCATCATCCAGGAAAAAATTTCTGGTGAGCTGAACAGACAGGGAAAAACAATCATGAATACATTTTCCCCAGACCTACTAGAAACCTGAAGCTCAAATTATAGAGCAATTTCAGATTAGAATTTCCCCTAATTAGAATTTCCCTGGGAAAAAAAAAAAA
>VZRX01012414.1:1973-46411 GCA_013398075.1 Notiomystis cincta
CGAGGACTGAGCTGGGGATCTCTGAAGCTGAGAGCAGAGTGCACTCCAGGAAATCAGTGTTCTGAGCCCCTCACCAAGAACCATTCTCTCAAGTCAATTCTCAAGCCATTTGCTTGCCCTGTCTGTACTGCAGATCCAGCTCAGATTGATGCAGACATTGCTACTGCTGACTACACAGCAGGAGTTTGACCCACGTGCAGGAAGGCAGACCTCAGTAACGTGTATATTTAGAACACAGACAATAAGCAAAATTATAGTAAACTCATGTATCTTCATGAATATTTGATTGAATATATTACTTGAGGATATGTGACGTACTGGAAATTTTACAAACCTCCAAATATTTATTCAGCTCTTCACTTTTCCATCTTAAAAGAACTGTTTATGTGATGAAGATAATTTACCTAGTGGTCTTCAAAAAGAGCAAGAAGTTTTTGTGAGCTCACAATTGTTAAATACAGCATTTTCTGTTCATGGCTTTAGAGAAGAAAGGTTTTATTTTAAAGTCTGTTTCACACAGTACAAAATAAATGAATATACCAAGTATCTCCACATTTTATCTATATGCATACAAACCCAATCAATACTTCATCTTAGACAGGGATTAAATGGCAACCAGCCTTTGAAGTCTTCTAGCTAATTCCTGTACTTTCAAAGTCCAAAGATACTGGCATTCTTTATTCTGAGGATGTGCCAGAAATGCCCAGGGAATTGCAGAACAGCCAGTATCCCTTTCCCCATCCATCAGGGACACACCAACCCTCGGGACAAGGTGCCACAGAGGCACTGCCAGGTCGTGTTCAATGCTGGCAGCTCACCCTTAGGTTCCTAAAAGTAACTTTTCACTGAGAGAGGGTGTCTAGTCTATAGCAATCATTTTATTTTTAGGCTGACATGATAGGGGAAAATTCTGTCCAACGGACAGATACCTTGGTGAATTTAATTTCCACCGAATCATGCAGTTTGTAATAGCCTATTTTGGAAGGAGTGAAAGCCTCTTTTGGGAAAAAAAGGGCTCTTTTGGTGGTCTCCATCCACATGGTCAAAAGAATAAGATTAAAGTTTAAGGAGGAACTGTTTTTTACTTTTGTGTTCCTGTTGTTACTCTTAACAAAAACACCTTGATTTTCTTCCCCTGGATTAATGAATGAAGCTGAACTGTTACATATTTTCTAATCACCTCTGATAGGCATCAGTGACGTGAATTCTTACTTTGATCCTCTTGCTCTGCCCAGAGGTCCCTTGAACCGGACAAAATAAAGGCCAGTTGGCAAAAATGCAAAAGAAAGGACACACACACTGGAGTATTTCTGCAGTTACAAGCTAGTTCACTAAAAACACAGACACACAGCGTAAAAAAGGAGACAGAAGTTAATGAAGGTGGGGGGTACATGTGTCACATTATTAGCAATGCAAAAGACCAGCTTAAGCATGTGTTTTTCCTACATCAACTATAAAAAAGAAAAGGTGCCTTTTTAGCAAGTATGCAGAGTTTGCTTAGTTATTTCTAAGAAAAGTCAGAACACTTTACTATCTTTATCCTATATTACAGTCATTATTACTACCTTTTTATAAAATGTAAACCCTTCCTTGCAGTTAAGATTTACAGAAGTCATCACCTTTGTCCACTCCTTACATAATCAGTCCATGGTGACAAAAATAAACTGATTCAATTTACATATTTTTGAAGTAATAACTGATATGTTGTGGATTATTAGTTTGTGTGTGGCAGAAATAGTGGTCAGAACTGCAACATATGAAGCTGAACTGTAGCAAAATACTTGTTGAAGACTGGTGCTGGGTCTGCAGTACTAAGAGATCTTGAAGCATCATGTAATACTGATGTTTGCAATTATTTTATCTCCAGAATTATTCAAGCAAAGTACATCCACCACCTGCAATGGACAGCAAAGCCTGATGATGGATTTCCCAAACAACTGCAACATTGTGCTTATCTTATCCCCATCAGATCTTGGTTCTTATAATATGTCTTGACTAAAGATAGGAAAGAAGGGTAAAATTTGGCAAGGCAGTTTTCCTTCTACTAGTGAATAACTGGTGAATCAGATCACCTGTACAAAGTGGTATTTGGTAAATTGCACTGTCCTGGGAGTATATCTACTCTGAAACATGACAGACATGAAGCCTATATTTTGAAGTCGCTAAAATGTGATGTTACCAAGACTAATCTGCAAACTACTATTTCTTAAGCCAGTATATTACAGTATAAATGTGTTGCATACCTGTTTCTATAAAATTTACTGCTGTGAAAAAAAAAAAAAAGAATAATAGTCAGGATCCCCAGAGTGTGGCGTTTGTCCATCTGTCACTTGTATACGCAATACAGACCTCGTGCTGAGATTCTGCTTAAGGTACAGCAATTAACCTGCCGGACAGATTAGGAGCCAAGAGAGATGGTAAACTAGAGAGCAAGGAGCACAACCATGCCACTGTGCCCCTTGAGAGTCTCAGGGCTGTAGGCATCAGCTTCCTGAGGGGTCATTCGCTGCTGACCTCCTTGGTGGAGGGCGTGGGGCTCTCTCGGACGGGAAGCAGGTCGTAGTGGCACGGAATGTGGCTGTTCTTCGGGAGGTCGTAGGGGTCCTGGCCGAAGCGCCCGCTGCCGCCGCTGCCGAACGCGCCCTGGACAACGCTCACCGTGGGCTCTGTGAGGAGAGACAGCACATACACTCAGCTTCAGGGAAAGCTCTGGGACTTCGTTTCAGTTTCTGCCTCAGCAGAAACATCCCTCGGTCCTCAAAGGCAGGTGTAGAAACACAGGTTGGTGTTCTGGCTTCACACTTGCAGCAGGGCCCTGCCATGAGTGTCTCTGCTGGCAGAACCAAGTGGATCAGCATCTCTCCTTTACATGTGGGCACCTTAAACGTGAAAAACCCCCTGAACTTCGGGGTGTTTACTCAAGCTTTTTGGTAACAATCCTGAAAAGCACACTGATGGATTTCAGAGTGATCTCTAATTGCAGACAGCAAAGGAAAAGATACCCTGTCACACTGGACATAATTTATTATAGCCCAGACATGATCAGGGTATAAGACCCCAAAGTTTTCTGTAACTAAAGAAATGCAGTAACTAGGTAGGGCCCATGTTAGTGGAGTAAGTCTGGGGGTGAAGAGGCCATTTTATTTGGATCAAGAGAAGGAAACAGATCTTTTCTATCCCTCCCATGGACCTACTCCAGCTGCATTCAGTCTGTCCTAAAGCTGAACTATACTGCAATCAAATGCTAAGATTATCTTGTGCTGTTGTTTAAAGATTATCTTATGCTGTTGTTTCAGACCAGGGAAGTTCAGGGGTACCTGCAGGTTACAGCTGAAGGTACTTCAAACCCTGTTTGTGTGAATCACACCAAAAGAGTAATAAGGTTGTTGTTACAGCTCTTGAGCAGAACACAGAATCTGAACACATAATTTTGGTTTCCCAGTGATTTTCACGAGTTTTGATTAAACTGAATGAAAGACTAGTAAGTCCTGTGCTGTTTGTTCTTAACCCCCAGCATGCAGAGGCAGATTTTATACCTACCAACTTCATACACGTTCTTGTTGGCTGTGGCAGAGCCGGCGATCTCGGCATAGGGGGAGTCACGACGCACTGGGGACTTCATCTCCACATAGCCACTTTCTGAACTCTTTGGCACCAGAGCTGGTGGGTCTTTGATAGTGGCATAGGGGTTCTCAGAGCTGCTCAGTGAGCAGTTGCTTAAATTGTATTCCGAGTGCTTCACCAGATCTACAAAAGGAAAAATATATTACTGTCTCAAGCATGCTACATGTTACAGACGTCACTACAAAAAAAAAGGGTTTTCATTAATGCTGAGTTCTAAAAAGTCACTTCTAAAAAGAAGTGAATATTTAAATGGAAACCAGTCATAACACTTCAAAGTTATTGTACAGCAACCAATGAAAGCATCTCATCTGCTATGCTCTGTAATGGACTTGATCTTGCTACCAGCAAATTACTGCTGCAAAGTATGAGCATCTTCAATTCTGGTTAAAGTGGCAGCATTATAGAGATGAGCTGCAGAATCAAGGTTTTAACAAGCTCGTCAGAATACATTTTGGCCCCTCACGTGCTGAACTCAGGACACCTTTAAAATAACTGATCTGAGAGTGTTTCCAAGAGCAGTGTTTGGGCAAATGGCAGCAGGATGTCTAGGGATGGCCTGGGTGGTGCAAAGTTTGGCCACACTAAAAGAATAACTGGCTTCCTCCAAGTTCTGTAAGGCACATGCAGGAGAACTGGGAAGGAAACATCAGGTGGCTTGTGATGCCAGGATTTAACTGAAGGATGAATAACTGGTTACAGAGATGTATTTACTCCTGCTGGGAAGCGATTGTGTGGTGTTTGTGTTATTTTGTTCTCTGTGCTGCTTTGTGTTATTTAACCTGAGAGTTTCTTAGTTCATTCCTGACTCCATATCCAACATGAGACTGACCCTGGTGGACCTGTCAGTGGATGGATGCTCATGATTTTGAACTGGACTTTTTGCAATCACAGAGCAATGGTTTAGGTTGTAAGAGACCTTTCAGATCATTGAGTCCAATCATTTATGTAACACTGCCAAATCCACCACTTAAACACGTTCCTAAGTGCCAAATCTTCACATTTTTTAAATCTCCCTGGGGATGCGGATTCCAACACTTTCTGGGCAGCTTCTGCTAATGCCTGACAATCCTTTCAGTGAACAATTCTTTGCTGATATTCAGTGTCTCAGTGTCTGTTTTGTTGGGAGGGGCCCAGCAGTGGACAGGGCACTCGAGCTGTGGCCTCAGCAGTGGCCGCACAGGGACGGTCCCTGCCCTGCTCCTGCTGCCCACCACGGCCGGGACAGCCCAGGGGCCATCGGCCTTCTCGGCCCCTGGGCACCCCTGGGCTCGTGTCCAGTGCTGTCACCAGCACCCCCAGGCCCTTTCCCAGCTCTGCAGCCCCTCTGCCCCACCTGGAGCCGCAGGGTTGCTGTGACCCGAGGGCAGGAAAAACCAGGTGAAATAAATCACTCTGTCAGTTTAATTTTCCCTTCTTGTAAACAAGGGGAAAACCCAGCTGCTTTCTATGTGTTTAACTCATTATTCATATGGACTTTGATACCTTTTCCATTGTTTGGATATCCAGACACCCTTGACATGCCTTTATCAGGTACCACAGCGACAGGCACCAGGGTGGTACACTGTAAAGTCTTGTAAGAAAACTGAGTAATTCAGGAGACCAAAACATCAGATCACTACCTTGAATTTTTGAAGCTTTTCATTCCTGTCTGTGTGTCTGTATTTTGATATCCTTTCCAAAGTCCTGCAGTGGATGTGGTGAAGGTTTGTGGTCAGGCAGACCATGCCAACTGCAGTTGGAATTGTCTCTCTTTTAAGGCCTTTCAGCAGAGACAGCATGTGTTCTAAAATCTTCTGCAGTCTAGAATTGAGCTGTGTTGTGACTCAAGCATGACAGAATTTGATCTATGTGACACACAGGGGACTTAAAATGGCTTGGTTTGTGGTTTTGTTTTTTGGTTTAAAAAAAAATAATCTAACAACCTCCCTTCAAAAAAGAAAAAAGCCCCACACCAGCAAACAAAACAATCATGCATTGATTCAGTGTCTAGGAATTAGTCCAGGATTATTTTTATATTCTCTTCACCCAGAAACCAAAGGTACTTTAGAACAATAAAGGAATGTCTATGTCACTTGATGTAAATACATCAGAAAACGACCTCACCTTTCAGGGACTTCCCCACATATCCCCTATCAAGTCCAAAAGCACCTGAGGAAAAAGATACAAAAACCAGAGTAGTTTTAAAATCAAAGAAAACAAAAGTGATTAGGCAACAGCTTCTAAATATTTAATAATTCTTTGGGACTAATTTCTGCCTTAGCTGAATAATTCTGTCTCAAGCACTCTGGAACTGCCCTGGATGAAGGTACAGAAGCCCCTGTTACTATTTGCTTGCACATTTTCCAGTAGGAACAGGGAAAGTGGGTTATAAGGGACCATTAAATTATCAAATTTGCCTTCACATATCACAGGCCATTGACGTTCCCACAGCTACTCCTGAATAAGCCTAATAAGTGCTGTTGGATTGAAGCATATTTTTTTTGTCTGGATAAACCCCATCTTACCAGAAAGGCGTCTCACATTGACCTAAAAACCTCAGGGTGTGCAGAGTTCACTCCAGTTCTCAATGCTCTGCTTCCAAATTTAATCCCTCCTGAATCAGGGTCACCCTGTGCCAGTCCCAGTGACCTGAACACCTTGCACCTGAATCTACAACTCTGCACTTACTGTTACTCACAGATTTCTCTCAATAAATGTAAACAGCAGGGCACAACACCTGTCTTCAGAGACCTGGCAGTTTCCTGGTTACTGAGCTGTTCAAATAGCTTTGATTGATATTGTGGAGAGATAATTTTTCAATTAGGCTGTATTGTGGTACTGTGCTAGAAGCATTATAAAAGCCTAAAATGGTTTTTATCTAAGCACCATCTAAACAAAATTCAAGAGGGAACTGATATTACTTAAGGAGACCTAAATGTAATTAATTTTATTCCTACCCCATCTGTATTTATTAGATCTCATGTCACCTGTCCTGTTGTTTTCACAAGTTTCAAGTGAAAACACCAAGACCTAGTGGCTCAGGTCACCAACCTCGAGTTAACTCAAATAATCCTATTTGATCTTTTAGGAAACAGACACAGTATCAGCATTCATAGAGTCCTCGGGAACCTCCCAAGGATATCAGATCTCCTGCCTTGGGTTAACCACAGCAGGTGTCTCTGAGAAGCATTTAGTGAGAGCACAAATGTTTCTAAGAAAACATAAAGCTGAATATTGAGCATTATGATTGAAACCCTTTCCTGAATAAAAAGCCCCAAACAAACCCCAAACCAAACACAACAGATCTGAGTCTGAATTGTGGTTTGACCAAGACTGCGGTAGAGCAGGAAAAGAACAATAGTGCTGCATACAGGTGTTCTGAATCCCAGAGTCTGATATGTGTAAATACCAGAAATGAAGGTAATTAAATTTTCTGAATTTTACTGCCACTGAAAGTTCTTTTTAAGGTTTTCACTGGTCAGTGCAATCCAGCCTTTTTGGAATGCATGAGAGTGAAAAGGATGAAAAGACAGCATAAAGCAGGATACAGCAACTCTCACCATTTCCTGGGAGTTTTTCTTCCTAAAGACAATGCTCTGTCCTTTAGCAAACAGGGGGCTTAGCTGGAAGACCTAGTGTTTACATCTGAAGCAACTCAGGTAATGAAAAAATACTTTCTAAACCACTGATTGCATTTTGTGGTGATTTATAAAAGAAAAAGAATATCTGCAACCTTTCATTTACTTGAGAAGAATTTGTAAATTTGTCCAAGCAGGCCCTTACTGTGCAAAACCCATTCTTTTACAAAACTAATCAATAAGCAAATATTTTGATGAAGATGAGATATCTGCACATCATGTCTGTGCTGGGCATCAAACTGTTCCACCATTCCTCACAAGGGGTCACATTTTTACCTCTTCCTACTTTAAGGCATGCATCCCACACGCAATGAATAACATTCACATTCTCCTCCTTTTTTTTCTTTTTTTTGTTTGATTGGGTTATTTTCTTTTTTTATTTTGTTTTTGTTTTTGTTTTGTTTTTTTACCAAGCTCATTGAGGTAGCCACCATGTTTCCAGTCTGCTGGCAGTGTTCCTGTGTAGTCCATGACAGCACTTCTTTTTCCAGGCTCCATGTTTTTCAGGTTCACAAACAGCTGACTGGTTTTTGCCTATTTAAAAGAAAGAGAGGTAATAAAACTCAAATGGGGAGGGAGATGCTGAATTTCCAGGTGATAATCAAGGAAGAGCAAAAATAAGCCAAATAGGAGAGATCAACTGAAGGCTGACAGAAGCTTCCACGTTTTCCTGCTTTACCTTTGCCAAGGTCAGTCTCTCCATGTTGGTGACATGAGGTGGGCTGGAGCACTGAGTCAGAGTATGGTAACTAGGGTTAGAGAAATAGTGGCTGTTGACATTTCCACCATTGGCATGAGGGATGGTTTCTGAAAAGAAAAACAAAGGAAAATTGACAACTGAAAATAATACGGCATTTCTTTCTCAAGATGCATTTTTGAGAGTGCTGCACTGAATCTGACCCAGAGTTTCTTAAAACCCAACAAACACAAAACTAAGTATCTTGTATTCATTCAAAGAAATCAGAGGTGTGTGGCAGTAAGTGACAAGTTGTGTCCTCATTTCTAGCAAGGAGCATGCACAAGTGTAACCTGCCAACTCCACTCCTCTCTCTGCTGTGGTCTCCCTTGCTGGTTTTCCTTTACAGTCCCTTGTACCATCAGATCTGCACCAACATCTTCTGGTGTTTCAGGAACACTGGGACTGTTGCTGATCTGCTTTTTCCTAACTCTGACAAGGGCTCCTGCTGCCTTTCTTCAGCTGCTGCCTTCCTTAACAGTGGTGTTCAGAAGGCACCATTGCCTGAACTTTCATGTACCCAATGAATCCTACTCACAGGCATTTTAATAGGTCAAAACCTCCTGTTTGTTTCATTGCTCCTTCCCTTAATTAGTTTCAAACCTTTTGCTGTCTGTTTCTCTGCAGAATCTTGCCACAGATAGTGTGAAATCCTGATTTGCTACACTATTTCTGCATTTGAGCTGTTGGCACTGAATTTAAAGTCCCTTGCAGAAACCAGATTTTGCCACACTCTGACTGTATATAAAAGCAGGCACAGAGGAATAGAAGTGTCCATGTTTAATGCAGAAAAAACATTTGAGGGTGCAAAATGTTGTGCAGTAAAGCAAGGCATGTGGTCACTTTTCCTTATCATTAACACATTTTGCCAGGCTGAGCCACCTTCATGGTATCAAAAGCAGAAATAATCAAATTCAAGCCCTGTTAGGGGCAGGTCTGAGCACAACACCAAGAGATGGAGGAAAAAAAAATCTGTTCCAAATGCTCCTTACCCGAAATGGTGTAATCTGCATTGATGACCCTCATAGCAGGGGTATAGGTCACAGTGGGCATGTGTGTCTCCTTGCCTTTCTGCTTCTGCCTGTAAATGATGAACAGCACCAGCAGGAAAAGCACAACCAGGACAAGAATGATGATGCCTGCTATGGCTCCTATCTGGTAGGAGTCAGCAGGGAGGGCAGTGCTGGTACGGCTCAGGCTGTTCAGGTTTCCCACTATAATTACACCGGCTGAAATAGAGGAGGAAATGAAAATAAGTGGCACAAATCCAGAGGGGTCACGTGTCAGGAGCAGGAGACAAGGTTTCACTCCTAGATATAACTGTATTTAATAATGCCAGAGTAGAACTCTGTCAGAAACCAACCCTAACCTTAAGGAAAGACACTCACTCATAATCTTTACAGAAAGAGGTACTTTCATGAATTTGTAAAAGTAAGAACATTCTCTGGGCTTTTGAAATCACAGGGCAGGTAAAGCCCATGCTGCATCAGCATCTTTGAGCAGCACAGCCCTGTAATTCATGCAATTTACACTCCAGTTACTTTGCTCCAATTAATTATCACTGAGGCATCTAATTTAAAGCCTGCAAAACACACATGAATGAACAGAACAGGCCTCTTAAACACACCTGTCAGACTTACTTAATGAATGACACGGAGATGGTGTTTAACAGATGAATCCAGTTTCTGTGTGGAACAATTACAGTTAATTTTACTGGGCTTTACCTTGATCACACCTGGCCCCTTTCCAGCCTGGGCTGCAGTAACAGGTGCCTGTGATGTGGTCACAGGTGGAGTTGTTCAGGCAGTCACAGATCTGGCGGCAGCCGTACCCATATGTGCCCTGGGGACATTCTGCACAGAGTGAAGGCAAACAAACACTCATTAAAGCTTTGGAGTCACAGGTCTGCAGCACCACACGAGTCTAACCCCACTCGTTCCTGCCTGTGGTCAGCAGGTGGCAATGTGTCATCATCAGATCTCTCCTGGAAAGGCTCCTAAGAGGGCCCCGTGGTGTGCAGGAGAGAGGAATTTTATTTACATGTGTGTTCTTCCTTTACCTGCAACGCCACCAAGGCAGAGCAGTGAGGAATAAAGGGGGAAAAAAAAGCGGGGGGGGAATATTAAAAAGGGTAGAAGGCAGTGAAGAAATGGGGAAATGGGCAAGGTGTGAATAAAGAGCCAGAACACTCAGATCTCAGTGGCTGAAAAATCACATAATCATACAGGTGGAGCCAGACACCTGGGTGGTGTCCTGTGGTGTGACAGATGTGCTATGTGGGACAGCAAGAGGGAAGGGCCCTAACAGGAGTCTAAAGCACAACACACATTTATAGAGAAACAAAATTGCTGCCCACAGCATGCTCTGATACTGTAATGTATACACTGAGAAACTACTGAGAGGAGAAAAACTTGAAATTACTGAGAATAAGGTAATTGGGAGAGTTGCACTTAATTATTCTCTCTCTGAATGACCTGAATAAAATACATAATTACTGATCAAAGTGTCTCCTACCTCATGTAAGTACCCAGGTAGAGAATTACCCTACATTGACAAAAATTATTTCTTTTATACTGGCACCTCTTGGTACTGCGTGGACTGTCACATTACAGTAGTTGCTCACAGTTTTAGCAAGTGTAGTATTTCCTCACCTTTTGAGACTCAATTTTCTGAAATTTCTCAAGAGTTCTGCAACTATATTTACTTCTTTTTGTCTTTTTAAAAGAAACTAACTCATCTTTCACACATTCAATTTGGAATAATTTACAAAATAAAGTAATGCAATGGGGGCCAGAGAATGGTCTTGCAGTCTTGACAAATCCCAACTCAAGTGAAAAACTTCATGTTTATGTACCCCCTCCTTCTCTTGATTACACTCAATAAAACAAGTTTATAAATACTGAGGTAAATGGGTGGGCAGAACCCATCATGTCACAATGTATTTTGGCATTTTAAGATCTGAATTAGAATGAATACCAAAACATTTCGCTTCATGCTATTAAATCATCATTACCAACTTGCAGGATGAAACAGAAAATCTGTAACAGAGTCAGATTGGCCAAATTATTCAAACTGATGTTTTGACATCAAGAGACTGCCTTAAAATGTTATCTTTTCCTAAACATTACCACAGACGTCACCAGAATGCATAAATTTGGGAGCACAGCTCCGTAAGGTCAGCAAAGAGTGGGCAAATTAGCCCTGTGCTCATGAGCCTGATTATTCTTTTGATGCTGTACAACATTACACCACCAGTGATGTCAGTGGTGTTATCCCTGATCTTCCTGAGGAGAGAACCACACGTACCAAAACAAAACCCCACCTACGGCCCTTTACAACCCAGCTGTGCTGCAAAACCACACTGAGAAGATTTAATTCCATCCACCAGCACTGATGCCTTAGCTCTTATCTCTGGTTTTCCAACTAAAGCTGTCACTGTGGTTTATGCTAATGGACACATTTTTTTGCTTTCACAGGATGCTAATGACAATTCCTTGGATTCCTTTTGTTGCTTTTACATGACTGAGGAATTGAGTGTTCCTTCGGCGTTACGCCTGAATCGACTAAAACACAGCGCAGAGAGAACAGCAACACCACGATTGTAACAACTTAATTCTGTCGTGTTTGAAAGTGCTTGGGAGAAGCCTGTGGGCAGCTCCCGAAGCTCCCTGGGGCGCAGAGGCCGAGTCCCGAGCGGGGGGTGCTCACTGTGCTCGCAGCGCAGCCCCATGAAGCCCGTCCGGCACGTGCACTGCCCGCTGATGTGGTCGCAGTCGGCTCCGTTCTGGCACTGGCAGATCAAGGCACAGTCCTTCCCGAAAAACCCCAGGGGACACCCTGCAAAGGAGCAGAGGGGGGAGAGGGATGAAACAGCTGCTCTGGGAGTGAACGCCAACACTGTGGTCCAGTGTTACCGAGGGCTCGCTCCTGCGGCTCCAGAAACGCAGAGTTCTGTCAGCACAAGGGACCAAGACCTGCCCTGTCTGAAGTGGTTCAAAACTCAGCCCAGGCAAAAATGGGGTTGGGAAGTGGTGCTGGCAGCAGAGGTTCTGAAAAGACAGCAGGGACAGCTCCTTGAAGAAATGGGCTTCAAGAGGGATTTGAGGGAGGAGGAAGAGTGCACTTTGGGATTCTGTCCATCAGTCAGTGAACCTCTGGACATACTTCCTTTGTAGTTTATGCTGAAGCATTAAAAAAACCCAAAATAACAACATATTGCACCTGAGCCGCTCACAAAGAAACATTTCAGTATGAAGAAGACACACCACTGCAAAGAGATCATTATTCACCAGCAGGAAGCAAAAAACCCCTGATAGCTGACAGCTGAACCAGCATAGTGAATGTCTCCCAGAACTGCATCCATATGGTCCTGTAATGTATCTGTTATTTCTTGCCACTGTGACATTACTCATTTGAAACAGAAAAGTTCTGATTTTATGAAAAACATGTATTTGAACACTGAATGCAAAGCACAGTCAGCAGTCCTATGTTTCTTGAGGTCAAATACAGGCAAGGATCACAGTCAGTGACGCAATGAAGGTAAACCAAACTGGAAGTGTAATATCATAAAGATAAGAAGCCAACTTTTATTTCTATCAAATGCTTATTTCTCCAACTTTGTATGAATTCTTAGCCAGCAATTAATGAATGCTACACACCTACACCCAGTCACTGCACAGCTATTTTGCTTTAACAAAAAGCTCTTGGGGAAAAATAAAATCAGTATTAATGTATTACTAAATGAAGAAAATGCCAAAAGAAATGATGATGTTACAGTCTAGTGAAATCATCTTTCAATGTTCTAAACAAAACAGCTTCTGTATCAGTACTTGAATTCCAGGTGCTGAGCTACAAGCTGTTGTGGAGGATAACTGTGCCACTGATGTTCAGACTAAGAAAGAGCACAAAATTCACTTACTCTGTGTGCAGTAGAGGCCAGTCCAGCCCGGGGTGCACTTGCACTCCCCATCATAGGCACTGCAGAAAGCTCCATTGTGGCAGTTGCACGTGTGGATGCAGTTTGGTCCCCAGTGGGAAGGTGGGCAAGCTGCAACAACCCAAAGCAATTAATTAACCTCAAATGACACAGGTTCCTTGATGCACATGAATAGAGCTGCTTCCATTCACACATGAGCACTGCTTTGTTTGGTGTTTGCTGTTTTCCTCCCTAGTGCATGTTTGGGGCTGCTCTGTTTTGAACAAACAGCCACAGATTTATTCATTTATTTCAGCTGAGCCATTATTTCACTCCAGGTAAAAAGTGCTGAAAAATATCAAATGGGTGAAAAATGCACTCTCAATACTCAGTAAATAGGACATTCATAGCAACCTTCTCACAGAGAAAGCCATACGGTTTCCTTTCTTCCTTTATTTTTTAACCTGCAAGCAGTCAAGGGGATACAGCTTTTGAATCTCAAAAGTGAAGGAAAACAGAGAAGGTTGAAACCCCTATACAGCCTAGAGCTTTAGACCCAACACAAAGCTTGCTTCTTGTGCTTCCACTGCTAAATTCTATGTATTTGCCTAAATGTGGTGAAGATAATCAGGTCTGTACCTTAATCTGGTTAACTCAGTGGCTTCCATGGGTCCAATAACCAGTATAGTATTCCTAAACATCAAGTAATTATCCATCAAATGGAGATTATTTTGCTCATGTCGACTCATTATGAGACAGAATTTACTGCCTGCTTTGGAAATGTCATGATGGATGAATCTGATGCTATGTGCTGCCACTAGAACTGTGAAGTGGTTCCAAAATACTAATTACTATTCAGAGACAGCAAAAGATAATTTTCTTCATGGTGGAATATCACTAAGTGAAGAGGGTACTCTAAGAATAGACCCTTTCAGTTGAGTAGGATTGTCATCTTGAGAGGTTTCTTCCTTTAGTAAAGAAAGCAGTACTTTAAGTACTTTTTTAAAATAAATAGTAAAATAAATAATTCTTTAGTAATTTAAAAATAGTTTTATGGAAGTACAGTGTCAGTATTTCTTAGGAAAGAAGAAACTGGTCAGACACTGAAGCCTTGGTTTTACTCCTGCATAAATTTAAAAGGCTGGTAACTCCTCATTGTTTTGTACTGATTTGGTTGCCTGAGACCAGAAAAACTCTTGAATCCTTTAAACATTTGCATGATCATTCATGTATAATATACATGAACTGTACTTTTCCAGAGTATCATTTTTTCCCCAAATTTCAGTTCACTAAAAATTACATCATGATGAATTGAAAAAAAGCACCAGGTTTGCTTTTTTTGTTACTTTCACTTCCAGTTGTGCCTTGTAATTATTTTTTACTATTGTCTTGTGCTTGAAATTAGTGGTCAGTGAAGAAGGAATGTAAATCACATACAGGCAAAAGGTTAGAAGTTTAAAAAAGGTCGCTGGTTCTGAAAGAAATTAATGGAATCATTATTTTCCATGTGAACGAAAGGCCTTTATACAAAGCAAATAAACTTCCTCTGTTATGGTCCGTGAGCACAGCCTCAATAAACACTTCCATTCATATTGCTGGCACCATTTTCTTGATATTGATTCAGTGAGTAAGTCCCTCCTCCTCCTAAATACCCCTATTCTGCTGCTCTCCCAGCTACCTACTTATTTTACCATAAAAACAGGGACCTTTGTAGCCACTGGCTTCCACAGGAATGGGACCAAGATTTATTTTGGTATCATACTGGGTTGTGCATGCTAATCACTTCACAGAATTTAGCCAGGAAAGTTGTTTTTCATGATTTTTTCCCCAAACTGACCAGATGCTACCCTGCACTTGTGCAGAGCCTGTTAACCTGGGCCAGTCAAACAGTAAATGATATAAATCAATGAGCCATGTTATTTAAAAATGCACTTTCCTGGAAACCTCAGCACAATGCCTGACATTTCAGGGTATGGTGCAGCTCCTTTTATTCACACAAGTGGGTTGACTGAAATTTTGGCACGTGTGTGTTTCAGACTGTGTGGATTTTAGCACCTTATGGGATTGGATATGCTTCTTGTGAGAGTTTTCCTTAAAACTTCTTTCCTCAAATTAGTAAACTGCATAGACCAATCCAGGCATATGTAGTGTGACTTTTTAGTAAAATAACTTTACCAAAAAAAAAAAAAAAAATTAAGGCCTTCCCTTCCCCTTTTGAAGTCAGTAATGAGGAGTCCCTTGAGTTTAGTGCACCAAGACAATACTCATTGAGTGAGGCAGAATGACATTAAAAATGTCTGTAAAAACACTTATAAAAGGAAGAAAGAGGAAAATCCACCACAGAGTTAAAAGCACTTAAGAAATTTTTCACTTTAACAAAATATTCCAATGCTTAGTGAGAACAAGGATGGATGTGCAGCCAGAGCACAAACCTGTGTCTGAGAAAATCTCAGCTAAACAGAGAAGTTTAGGATCTCTCCATTATTTACTATGAAATCCTAATTTCTGACTTAACGACTGTTTCTTTACAATAATAAAAAAAGGTAATGTCAATGCCTGGACCCTGATTATCTGTTCTAAAATTAAAGGGGAAAGAAAAAACTGCTACTTACGCTGAGAGCAGTCACTACCAATCCATCCAGGGTAACACTGGCAGGATCTATCAATAGGATTACAAGTCCCATTATTGGTGCAGGTGCATATTCCAGCGCAGTTCTTCCCAAATCTGCCACTGGGACATACTGAAAAGGCATTGTCAGAATTAGAACTCCTTCCTGATCAGAACAGGTTTTTATTTTCTTCATTTCAGGAGAAAACAACAAATATTTGGATCGAGAGATATTGCTTAGAGTAAGGGTAAAGTGAGGTATAAATTATGGTAAGCACCATATCCATATTCACTATACAAATAATGGAACTGAGAGTACAGAGGGTTTGACACTGAACAATCAAACAGCTTTAAAATTCCTGATTTATAAAACCAACATCCCACAGCAGAAAATATCTTCAGTTTCACAGCCCCCAGTGACGGAATGGAAGTCATTCCAGCACTGGGTGTGTGCCCCCCCTGGAGTCTCTGTGGTGAGCTGTACCTTCGTTGCAGAGGGCTCCTGTGAATCCAGGCAGGCAGTCACACAGGCCAGTGATGTGGTGGCAGGGGCCACTGCTGTGCACGCACTGGGGACAGGTCTGGCTGCAGCGGTGTCCGTAAAACCCCGGCGAGCAGACTGCAACCAGAGGGGACACACTGTCACTGTCACTGCCACTGCCACTGATGGGCCACCCTGCAGGGCTGCCTTGGACCTGCCTCTGATTTACAGCCCCAGGGTGGTCCTTGTTATTTGTGCAGCTCAGTGATTTCACTCCCAAAACAAGACCTGCCCCTGCTCCTCAAGGGTTTGGTGTATCCTGGCTCATCATCACTTTGTTGACATTCCATTACATGTCAAGCCACCCTGAACGTGGATGGTGTTTGGAATGCATACATACTTCACTTGGCTAAACAAGGACATCTTCTGAGGAACATCTGAAGTAACAGAACAGTTTTATCTCTAGATGAGTCAGGTCATCTTAGACCTTGATTCCTGACGTGTTTCCTAACTTGGAATTCAAAGAGCCATAATTTCACTGGATAAAAAAGCACAGATGTTTTCTAATCAACCTTTCTTTTACATGGTACAAAGCCTAACTTTCAGAGAACCTGAGACCAGAAATACAGAGTTGTTCCATTAATTGTGATGCTAAAAGCACGAGTTTCTCAAAAGGGAGAAAAAGAAAGGCTGCTTCTCCTTCTAATCCCTTTTGGCATTTATTTCCTGATAAATTAGAATATTAGGTAATAGATCAAGAGAAATACCTGAACAGCTGCAATTAGCACTGACAAAACTACCTTGGAATCTTTTCAATTTTTTAATTTCATTCAAGATTCAGTCTTTTAATTACACACTTGATACAAGTTATATGGCCAGATCTCTCCAGAGAGATTAACTTCTCCAAGTGAAACAGTGCCAAAAGGTCTTCCTGTTTACTGAAAAGGCACTTTCTGACCAGGATCCAAAAGTATGACCTTTGTGTTCCCAGCCTGCAGACCATGCCTCAGAGGGGCACTGGACTGGAAGCCTCTTGTCCAGGTTATAGGCACAGCTCCAAAACACAGGGGAACATTTTTACAGGCTGGTGTTACCCTTTGGATTCACTGATTGACTGCAGAGCCCTTAGAGATTAGATAGTGAGAATAATTATGCTCTCAGTCAGAAATGCTCCAGGAATACTAATGCCACACTAATGTGGGGTTTAGCCGTGCCATGTCACAGCCTTCAGCTTGGAATTTTGCCATTCCTGGACTGACAGAACTTCATCTTCCTCTGGTTCTCCTTCTCCCTGCCAGTGACCATTTCAGGTGGTCTCCTGCCTTTTAAGCCTCTTTTGGAAGACACAGGAGGATCTTGGCTTGTCCCTAATCCACCTTCTCCTGCATCCTGTTCCTGGGACACCTACTCTGGAAATGGGGCTCCCCTCCACTTCCAGACAACTCACATTTCTCTTCCCTGAACACCTTTCCCTCCCAGCCAGCTTCAGTGATTCAAACTGAAGGCAGATGGACTGCTGGCAAACTGTGACAAATCTTGGGAGGGCAGACTTACTCTTTGCTTCCCTGATTCTGGCATGATTTTCCTTAGTTCATCTGTATCTCTCTTCCTGCAATTTGAATTTTACAGAGACAAGTTTTCCAAAAAGAGCCATGGGTAGATTTGACATCCTCTACTTACTGTGGGGCCTGAGCCCACTGACTATTCCTACAAAACAAGTGTTAAAAACCCAAATATTAACTAAGCCAACGATCCCTAGCAAACTCAAAGGGAGGGCTTTTAGTTTCTGAAACTCAAGGATGTTTTATTTACCTGTATTACAAAATTAACACTCATCAATCATGTTTGGAAGTGCTTTAGAATGGAATCCCCTGCGACTTTTCTTGGAAATTCATGTTCTTAACAATGCCACAGCACAGACAGTGAATAAAAGGAAAGCTGTACCACAACGAGAAGAGCACTGCTAGATGGGAACATTTGTTCATTTCAGGTAGCCCTTTTTTTTTCTGTGCATTCATGTATTTTGACAAAATGCCCAATCAAGGAGTGTTTCCTGTCTTTCACACTACAATTAGCAAAGCATCATGATGTTAGATGATGTATTCCAAGTAACAGAGGAAGAAACAGAGATTTTTAAAGCATTTATGTTGCCCTTACTTCTCTGGCAAGTGGTGCCTCTGTATCCTGGTGCACACTCACAGATCCCATCATCTGGAGAGCAGGAAGCTCCATTTTTGCAGTAACAAGGCAGGGAGCAGTTTGGACCCCACTGCCCCTCAGCACACACGCTGTCACAGTGAATCCCTGCAAGCACAAACACACAAAGCATCAGGGAAGAGCTCTGAGGCACACTTTGGTTAAACCTTTGCTCCTCAGAGGACTGAGCTTCCAAACACAGCTCACACCACCTGTTTATGAAAACATCACTAACATCAGGGCAGTGCAACAGGATAAACTTGCACCTCTGCCCCTGCCTTCCCCCCAGAACAGTGAATTTCCCTCATTTTCCAGTTGGTGAGAGGTGCATAAATGGCTTTTCCTTCCTCCATAACGGCTCTTCCAAAAGATTTTTGGTCCCAGATTTTATGTTTGGGAAATGCATGACAAAAGGTACTGCAGGAACTTTTCCTCCTGAGAATTCTTCGTGTCTGACATAATTTCTGTGTAATAATGGGGTGTGGGACACGGAGTGATTTCTAATTAGTGGTGAGCTGATTACTGCTCAGCCTCGCACCGAACGGAAAAATGAAGTGCACACAAAGGGTTTCCAAACACACCATGTGAGCATTCCAAAATGCTTAGCTGCCACACTGTTAAGGATGCTGGTCAGTCAGGGCTTTGTTTAACCTGTTTTGGTGCAAAATTGATTGTAAAATGTCCACAACCTGAATCTCTACACACAGATCACAATGCAAACCACCCATTACAATCATCCAATCATAGCTTGTTTGCTGGGTTCTTTTGTTTGTTTGCTTGTCATTTTTCTTCACAATGCAGCAACATTAAATATCATTTTCCTCCTTTTTAAGAAGCACTGTGCATGTTAAATGCCTGCAGGCACCACTGTGGAACTCAGACCATATTGTGTCTGCAGCACTTTGCATTAACAATCAAGTTTTATTGTAATGCCTCTACTGAATGAACCCTCCACGAAGGGAAAAGTGGACTGGATCCAACCACAAGCATGTCTTGCTTTGTAAGTATTTCCAGCAAAATATGCCACAGGTTCAGTGGCTGCCAGAGTCCTAAAAAAAGCAAAACAGTTTTACATGTGACAAGGATGAAAAATAAAAAATCTTTTAACTCTGAACACCAAAACCCACTGCTTGTAAAAATCCTGAAAAATAATTATGTGGTTTGCTGATAGATCAGACTCAGAGGTGATTCCTCAACACCCCCAGCATGTGCCTTGCAAAGCTGCCCACATCTAAAGACCAACTCTCTAATTAGAGGAAAGGTGGAACTCCAGACTCTTGAACTGCTTTTCTCTGCAGGACAATCAACAGACTGAAGAATCAAATATGTGTTTCAACAGATTGCACCAACCTGTGCCAGCAAGACAGAAGAACACTTGACTTAAAAAACCCAGCTACTGACAGACGGTGCACAGGCCCCCTAAAAGCCCTAATTGCACAATGATCATTAGTACTGACCTAAAACAAAGCTATTGTCAGAAAATGAAAAGCTGCTTACATCACTCCTTTTTCACTTTCTGCCTGCCTAGACAATGTCTTTCTCCTGTCTCCACCTACATTTGAGAGGCAGCCCTGACTTGTTTCTCAGCAGTCCAGTTCAACCTTTTCATTAACTCATTTATGGATACACAGATTAAAGAGAGTCGTTTGATTTTGAGAGATGCTGGTGCACGTGAGCAGTATGACATCACTTTATTTAATTTTTTTTTTCCCCCCAGAAACAAGACCACTTCTTCCAGCTGCTGCTTTGCCTGGGCTTCCCAAACTTGAGAAGCTGGGTCTCTGAGTCTGTGAGGGACATTTTTCACAGCCTCAGTGGGTGTCAGTGGTGCTCAGTGTATAATGGTCACTATTAACAAGCCACTGGTTGCCAAGAGCTACCAAAGTGCATTATCTGAGATTATGTAGACCAGTGGCATACAATAACACCAGGCTCAATTATACTGCCTTGATCTGTGCACAGAGGATGCTTTATGACAGCAGAGTGTCCGAGGGTGATGTGGGATGGGGCAGACAATGGGTCCCATGCTGCACACAGCCACGGGGCTCAAAACAGCCAACAGCTACCACTAAAAATGAAAAAAGGGGGAAAAAAGGCTCCTTCCATACCCATCAGGGAAAATCATCCCTTAGGGAAACTGAGAAAAACCTGACTTTTCATTTCCCACTTTCATCCTATACAAGGAGGTGAAGAACGGCATCACTCCACTTAGCAAACAAACAGTGTACACTAAATATCACTGAGTAACAATGATGACAACCTAACAAACTGCAGGAGTGCCAAATATGGTCCTGCTTCACTATAATTTTATTATATTCACTCTTCATCATAAGAAAAATCAATTTCACTCCTTTGAGTGTCAAGATTGAATGTAGCAAGGCAGAAATCATTATTTACTGCCTCTCTACTTACTGCAACAGTTTTCAGTCTCACTCACTATTTATTTATGTTATTTAGGTAAGTTCAAGTTGAGTTTCATATCTTATAGTTGTAAAAACCAAATGGTTATTTTTTTGGAGAAAGAAAAGGTCAGAAATATTAAAGGGATTAAAAGATATTAAAAAATTAATTTGCAGAGTGATGCTTTTTATGAAATTTCAGCAAACAAAGCCATGTTTTGATAGAAAAGCCAGAAATTATCCAGGAAAAAAAGAAGCATTTTTTTACTAGAACTTGCAAAGCAAGGTTAGACCTAGCTTTTACAACAGTGTTACCCACTGGTTTACGATTTGCCACAGTTCCATGCAAGTATTAATCTCTTACACAATAAAATTGTTTTTATTAAGTTTTCATGTTGGTTCTGATACTGATAAGGATATCTGCGAGAAAATGTTTTTGCCAGAGCTCTGGACAAAGAGCTCTTTGATGGCCTTCACAAGTTGCTAGGCAATAGCTGAATGGTCATGATAAACTTCAGCTAAGCTGCTCTGAAGAAATGCTCGTGCATTTAATGCCCAGTGCTTTATGCTGGGGGCCTCACATCCAAATCAGCATTCCCCCAGCATTCGTAATTGCATGAATGAAGTGAAGAATTCTTTAGGGATACCACTGCCTCTGCCCATGCTAGCAGAGTATTTGCACACTCCCTATGCTCTGTTATTAAGCTGAGGCTCAATGATCCACCCAACTCCTATCAACAAAGAGCTAATTTGTTTTAGCACTTGAAGGGGAAAAAAATTACCAATTATTTCCTACTATCTTCCTGGGAAAATTTATTTATTATTGGAGTGAGTGCTGGTTTCCACCTTATTATGCTTCCATTAGTCTGATAAAAGGTTGTCCAAACTTCAAGAAGATTTTTTTTTTTTTTCATAAAGAACAGGTATTTGCTGTGTAATTTACAGTAACACACATGGAACTTTCCAGTATAACCCCTCAGCATCAAAACCTATTTATATACTGGTGTACTTCCCACGTGCAAAATTGGATATATAACAGCCCAAACTAGAGAAGGAACAAGACCTCCAAAGGCTGGGGAAATAAATCTTGGTGTCATTAAAGCTAATGATGCTCTCTCTCCCATTATGGTCCAAGAGCTCGCCCTTCATATTTGAGAGAAACTGACACTTCCCTTCAAGGCAGCTGCACCTTCTGATGGGGACAATTACTTCCCTAATTTCTCTGTCAAATAATGGATGGGCAGCCCAAAGAAAAGGCAGTGGTGAAAAATGTCACAGGCATTTAGAAGCACCTGATCTTTGAGGGAGGGAGGTACCTTGCTCCACAGCTGAGGGCAGCCAGAGGAATTTAATTAAAGTGCCCCAAACTGAGGAGCTAATGAGAGGATCAGAAATTTTCCTCTAGAAGTTCAGATTTCAGCTTCCTCACTGCAGCAGCAGGAGAGTCTGTGGCTGCAAGTTCTGGCAGGAAGTCAGCTAGAAAAGATTGTCAATAAGGACATCTGGGTTTGAAGGCAAACATCCTTATAGGCAAATTTTAGTGTCAGAATCCCTTCTGAGATATTTCTAATATCCTTCTGAAGGCCATACTCTTGCTACATACTGCTGTCCACTCCAGAGGTGTGGACATCATCTGACAATCTGACAATCTTTAGGTAGCCACCAGGAAGTAACACTTCTCCCTTTCTTAACTTCTTCATAGGCAGGAAACAGATACACTTAATCACTGATTTAAAGCTATTTTTTTTTCTAAAAGAGTGGTGTTCCACATGAAGATTCACCACAGCACAGACAACAGAGATACAGACACAGCAAAAATCTATGTGGGGTGGAGCCAAACCTCTTGTTGGAGAATTCCCCTCCCTAAATCTGAGAAGCAAATCTGTCATTTACCATGAGAGAGTGCTCAGATACCATTGCATTTTGCAGCTCACTGAGTATTCCTCCCAATGTCCTTCAGGAGCCCAGGGGACACTGGTGACAGTGGAGGGAAAACCATGATTTACAAGAGAATTTTGCCCTGGGTGCACTGGTGCTGCAGCAGCAGCTCATTTTTCACTATAAAGGTTGGGAAGACCCACGACAGAACTCTTCTAATTGTTTCTCATTTTGCTTTTTAGGAGGGGAAAAGATGCATATTCATGGAGAGCTGAGGGTCAAGGCAGAGCTGCAGCCTCCCAGTGAACCTGGGCGTTCCCATCGCAGGGCGGGTGTCAGATGGCAGCCCTCCCCTCCATAATCCAGCAACAAATGTGCCTCTCAGAAATACTGTCAGAGGCACATGGAAGGACACAGAAACAACACATCTGGTGATGGGTGATCTGAGTAATGCCAGCAGGTGCTGTCCAGCACAGGAAAAGTCACCGACACCCCTCGTGCTGCAGCCCGCTGGTCAAACGTGGGCTGGTGTTACTGCATCTGTCTTTTGCACAAACCAGCCCCATTGTTTTGGCACAGATAGCAGACTGGTGGCATTTCATAATCCCTGGCATCACATAAAGCCTCCAAATCGATTCTGAAAGTAACAAATGTCACGCCACCCTCGGCGAGCGGCGCCTCCCCGCAAATGCGAAGGTGCGGCGGAGCTGCTCCAGGAGAGCAGAGCAAGTGTGGGATCAGGAACAGCCACATCACTGCAGTTACACCAACAAACTGTCTGGAGAAAAACAAACAAACAGAACTTCGGCCATTTTAATAAATTAATCGTGCTACTTCCATTAATTTAATTAATTAATGCGAAAGCTCGGTCTGCAAGGATAGGAGTTCCTCAATCTTTCAGGAAATTTGGGAAACATTTGTTTTGACAGCTGCTTGCAGAACAGGTAAGATTAAGGATGAAACTATCATGGTGCTTGCTGGTTTGCTTGTTGAAAGAAGTGTTAGATGTACCTTTTAATGGAAGGTAACCTGAAGTTTTGGTATAATTTAACAGGAGAATTATCACTAACTATTGAGTGTATTTTCTGCGTGTTTCTTCTGCATTCTGCTTTAATGGTTCTCACTCTTTTCCACTCTCTGGCTATTGAGAAATGAGAGTGAATTTTCCCTCCAAATGAAAAAGAAGTTATTTATAAGATACAGTGAAAATGTCAAGGGATGAGAGAGTTTGGGGCAGACATCATGCTCTGTGTGGGCAGATGTTTCTCATTTGTGCCATCCTGTCATGTGGCTCCTGGAACGTGACGGAATGGTCAGACTGCCAGGAAAAAACATCACCCTTAACTCTTGCTTCCCTAAGCAGAATTAAGCTGCTGCAGAGGGAAAACATGATGCAAACTACAAAAGAGGGCAGGATTTCTAACAGGGGTCTTATAAACTGAGTCACTTTTGTTTAGGATGAAGCGGAACCCAAATGAAACCCAGCAACCCTGAATAAAAACAGAGACCTAATGAAAGCCAATTTTAACTATTTCTCAAATTTTTTAACACAAGAGTAAAAAATGGGACTTTTGTTCCTAAGCAGAACCTAAGAGGGAAAAGAGAACACACTGGGCACGCTCAAAAACAACCCAAAAACTACTAAAAAAGACTAAACCTTAGAGCATCTCATTGCTGATCCAGGGGAGCTGCAGCTCTGTCTGGAGGCTGAGGCCAAGCCCTCGTGCCCACATCAGCAGCTCAGAGCCCCCTCACACCCTGGGGTCACTGACCCACCCTCCCCATGCAGCACTTCCTGCTCCCCAGCCTTGTGGGACAACTGTGTCACTCCTTCATTTGCTTCTGAAAAGTTACATAAACTATTCCCTCTGACGAAATTCCCTGGGGGAAGTGCAGATAACTGTTCTGTTCACAGGGCTGAGGGAAATGCTGCATTTAAAGCACCTTTTTGGAAAGTCTGTGTTATTCTGATGGCATCGAAACATTTTTGGGAAGCTCAACTTGACATCACGGATTTATTTGTGCTTAAAAAGGAAAAAATACTCACAAGTTCACATTTTTAAGCGTCCTCAAAATGTATTTATTTTTTAACACTACCTTCTCAATGGTTTTAAACCACTAATTCCTTCATTTGAGTTAGGTAACCATTGGACTGATCCAAAATCTGGTTTTCCCTCTCTTTGTTTTTTAACTAGGTAAGTAACACTACCCACTCCAAACTAGTATGTCTGATGGTTAATTTCCCAAATCCAAACAAAAAAACCCAAAAAATCAAAGCCACTCCGACATAATTTCTTCAATTTTAGAAGCTCCTGTATTTCCTGTATTTTCCACACATCCTCCATCTGCTTCTCCACACAAATCCATGCACAACCTCCCTCCTTAATCCTACAATCTACTGCTATTCCTGCCATGCTCTGTTACAGCACAGCTATTTGAGAGCCCTTTTCTGAAGTATTCCCTCCTTTTTTTAACCATTCCAAATATAAGCATCCTGCACAAAGCCTGGATTCCTCGTGGGTATTGCTCTGACATGCGAAGTGTGGGAGGAGGATTTTTCCAGACACTGAGTATAAAGTGAGCTATGCCGTGGATGTTGTAAAGTGTGTCTAGACATCACCAACATGTCAAAACTAGTCTGTCACACACATGCTGTCCTGATGACATCATCCAGGGATGGGGGCCTCCATTTTATCAATAATTAGGCCTTAAGTCTCTTTCTTGTGAGGTCTTTTTTCCTTTCTAAGTCTGAAGGTGAAGTAAGATTTCACTATACAAAATTATTATATTATGTCTTTATCTTATTTTATATTATATGTTGTATATATAATAATTATTATTATTATTATTTTACCCTTTCCCATATCTGAATCCAAGCACAGCCAAGGTTTGGGTTTGTGCTGCACTTGAAAGCCTCTGTCACATCCTGGGTTAGTTACAACACACTGGCCAGGTAATTTTTATAATCTGCTGTAAAATGCTCCTAGATTTTTAATCTGGCCTTTCAAAACTCCCTGTTTCAACCTGGATCTGGTCATTAACACACCTTTTCACCCTGTCTCAATTTCAGAAGACTCACAGGATGTACTTCAAGCTGTGACTCTGGGACTTGTGGGCAGCTCTACCTACCTGCCCAGCAGCTGCTCAAGATCAGCAACTGTTCACTTATTTTTATGGTGGGCATTCTTTGATCAATACCTCTAGTAATTTATGAGATCACATTTTGAGCAGACTCAAATGTAAGTTTGTGGAAATGTGTCCAAACACACAGAGTTACCTGAAAACTACCTGAAAGTAAGGACATTAACACCAAACAAAATAAACATGAAGTAGTCTCAGCAAAAATAGCAACAGATGGCATAAGGGGAATAGTATTTTTTTCATAATTCACTCAGGTAGCTTCTACTGCTTTTGGCACTCCTGAGGCATCTGATGGCTGATGGCAAGTGACACTGCAGCTTGTGGGATGAGAACTGAACCAAAAAAGTCCTGTCTCAGGTAGGTGAGTGCTGGCTCTTGAAGCCTCTCTCACTCACACTGAGAGGAAATGGTGAGACAGGCCTTCTCAAAGAGCTAAAATACAGAAAAATCAGTAAATAACAGATAGGCTTGGTCTCACAGAGCAAAGCAGGAGCTCTTCCTGCCTGTGTATCTGTATCCCCTAGAGATTTCCACTTCCTACCCCCAATAATCATAAAAAGTCATGTTCATCTGAACAGAAAGTAGGAAAAACAGCAGGTAAGCTGTAATCAGCTACAACTAATCAACCTGAATTGTAGACACAGAGTATTATGTACTTCAAACAAGATACTTGCAATCCAACCACAGAGCTAGAAAGAGAGAACATAAAAAAAATAAAGGTTTGGGAAAAAATCAGTAGTAAGACTGCATCTATGTGAGGAAATCATAAACTCACCTCTTACCTACTTTGTCTAAAAGCACCACAGAAAAAACAAAACAATTCTATCATGGACCTACAAGTCAATTAGGCTAAACATTAGTTTGCAGAAGAGAGGAATATATCTGAAATCACAAATAAAACCCAAATGGTTGATTTTCAGAGCACAGACATGCTTTGCTGATTTAAGGTTTGTTTTTCATGCTGACTCCTCATTATTAAATGGAAGGAGCCCACACAGACAGGTGATGTGAGATCTGAACCTTGCAGCATCACAGTGAGGCAGCAAGTCTGGAACACTCCAAGAGGAGCAAACTTACAGTGTTAATTAAACCTTACTGAAGATCAAAGCGCTCTCCCAGCCTTACATCTTAGAAATCCTTGTGAGACCTAAAGCTCCCACCTAGAGATACAGGCAACATTTCATGACAGCTGCCCTTCTCCATGCTCCTGTCATGTTTTCAAATCATCTTGCTCTCCACCAGCAAGAAGGTACAACAACAGTGCCAAACACAAATTTTGGTGAATGATTAGACAGACATAGTTCTTAAAATCACAATGCTTAAAAAGAGAAAATTTTCATGCAGGACAAAATATGTGCAGAGAAACTTTAAAAAGGGACAAGACACTGAAATGGCAGCACAGGTTCTGCGTGGTTCATCCTCTTCTTGGCTGCCTGAATTCCTGAGTTCCTGGACATGATGCTTTACCCCAAAGCTGCCAGGATAACCTTGGATATTTACCACTTTCATAAGGAATTGTGCAGTGGAGGTGCCCAAGCTTTAAGGCCTCCCTTTCCACTCCCAAATTTCTGCAGACCCCACACTGGACAAAGCCGTGAGTCACAGGAAGGACACGGCGGCCACAGAACGGGCCCCATTCCCCTTCCAACCTCACAAACTCTTCCTTCACCCACAAAACCAAGTCCCACGAGGGGGGAAGCTCTGGCTGTGCCTCCCCAGGGCGTGTCCTGTACCTGACCATCCCGGCAGGCAGCGGCAGTAGCCCGTGATGGGGTGGCAGCCGTCGGCGTGGCTGCAGTCGCAGCGCTCGGCGCAGTCCAGCCCGTAGGTACCGTCCTGTGGCAACAAAAAACAACAGCAACCAGAGATGGTGACAGCTGGGGCGTACAGGAGAGGCAACTTATGGTCAGCCCAGCCTCAGAAAGGAACCACAGGATCCCTCCTGAATCTCTAGGCCAATCTTAAGGTGAAATACTTCTGGCGTTTGGAACATGTCAGCATCCTACACTTGCATTCTTCCATAAAGAGGGGGAGATAAAGGATGAATTATATGCTCTTGAAAAATCCCAGACTAAAGCAATTTAGTCTCCTTTCTGCATCAAACCCTGAGATCTCTGCTTATGGGTCAAAAAGGGTACCACACAGAGGCATAATTTTTAAGAAAACGAGTGAAAACCATTAAATTACATGGTAATTTCAGTGTGAGGTTCGCTGCGTAAATAATGCGAACTGTCACTTTCTTTTGATTAAAAACATTTCTCTTTTGATTAAAAACACTTCTCTCTGCACTACAGCATAAACCCCATCAAAAAGAGATAATCTTTGGCTATGGGACAGTGCACAAAACACATGTTTTATTTTTACCTATATGATCTTTTCTGAACCAACAAGAGGTCAAAGTTACAAATTGAAACACTCCTGCTGGTGAATTCAGCTGTGCAAAGCACGGCTGATTTTCATGGAAAGCATCTAAACATTTGAAAAATTGGAACATTTGCTTTTCCTGCTTCTTCCATAGAAGCTGGCACACAGATTTGTAGATAATTTCACACAAAATCAACCTAAGAAACTGAAAAGAGCAGGTTCTTTAAAACGCCAATCTCCAAACAAGGCAAAGTACAAAAGTCAATTGATCTTGAATAAAAAGTGCCAGACCAAAATTTCAAAAAAAAAAAAAAAGAGCATGGAAAAAAAGCCAGTATAATTTACAGTAATACTTCAGGGTTACCCACAGCAAAGGCAAAAATAGGAAAAAACATGTCAGGTTTAAACCCCAATCATTTACATTCAAGGCTAAAAATTGGTGTCAATCACATTAAAAATCGGAATAAAATCTATATGAAAATTAATCTGCTGTTCTTTGATGTTCATGCATACATTCCAACCAAGTGCCACAGGATTTAGCTATTCAACTGCCAGTCTTTCAAGTCCAAAGTAGAACAAAATCTTACATTACTTCAGTGTGAGGAGCCTTTTGCTCATCTCAACAATACATTTTTATATACAGAAAAAGAAAAGATTAAGCGTTTCCTTTGCATATAATCAGATTTGGAATGAAAGGAAATCCTCAAATGTGCTGTTGAAAAGCAGTATTTTTAGCTTGCTATGTACTTGGACTGAAGTCCAAAGTGTAGTTCCAATCTTGAACAACAATCTGAGCAGTGATAATAATGTTCTAAAGTTACTGAAACAAATTGAAATACATTGATTTAAATAAAGTCTCTGCTCAGACATGAAAAACATTTCAGACAACTGGAAGTATTTGAATTGGTTTTCTGTTTGTTCCCCTGGTCTGGAATTTGAAGCAGAATTTGCATTTGAAATAGGTAAATGCTTATGGACATTGTTTGATGCAGATGGAGAGAGGGAGAGGAAGACAATGAGCTTGGGCATGGTGAATTATCTGATACAGAAATGCTTTTTAAGCTTTATTTTACTAAGTTTGGGATAGCAATGCAACTGCTCTGAAATGACACATCTTTTTTAAATGTCAGTTTTGGAAGGGCTAATGCAGCTTGGGAGGTCTCATCATCATCCAGAGTCAGGCACTGAGGGATAAGCAAAGCTGGTTGAGGAAACAGAAATATCAGTCTTGATGGAGATGCTTTGTTGGAAACACTGCACAGGTGCTCCTGCCATCAGCTTTCCAGAATATATTCAATTTTCTTTGCCACTTTGCTCACTACAGGAGTGCTTCATCTTAAAACCAACAGCAAAGCCCCAAAAAATCACTCCTGAGCGCTCCAAGTGCAGTTCAGCAGAACAAATTTTCATTCAAAACGAGGTGATTTCCAGTTTTCTGCTGTAGTTCAGCTACTCCCACCATGTCATTGCTCAGTAGAGCTTGTCAAAGCTGAAAGAAGCTTAAATGTGGTATGGGAGGGGAATTTAGAGGGTGTGTGTTCACTTCAGGTGATTCCTTTCCAGTTATATCAAACCAATTGCAAAAGTTAACAATTGATAGAGGAATGGGAAAGAAGAGCACAGAGCAGTTTATTTTAGTAATTAGTTTTGTTAAAAATTTTCCAGAAAATTGAAGTCCATCACTGAAAACAACGGACCCCAGAAAAAAGCCTTTTTTTATAAAATATTTCTCTTATTTTTTTTAGTGTATCAAATATAATTGAAGCCAAACAGTTACACAATAAAACAAATCCACTTGGAATTTTACAACTGGAAAACTTTTGAAATTATGTACTTGGATTTATGTATTTTCTTTCCCTAAAGCTGCAGATTACAAGGTGTAACAGATCTGATAGAGCTTGCCACTGTCCTCACAATGATTTCTGATTTTCCAAAATCTGCGAGAGAGCTGAAGTCAAAGCCCCAGTAGAAAAGCAAAAATCTGTCATGGAACTGGGTGGTAAGAATAGCTTCTCACTTTTGACTGAGAAGGAATGAAAATTCTTTATTCATATTGTAACACAGACACAAGAAAAAAAAAAGTCATTAAAATGTCATTATTTGATTTGGGGTGTATTATTGGTATTTTTTTGTCATTATTTATACTTAAAAGTAGCTGAACAGTAGCAGTTTGATAGGATTTGATGAAGAAATATTACAAGAATTGTCCGTGCCTGTCCCTGACCCTGCACCCCATCCTGTGTGCTCCAAAGGGACTCAAAGAATGACAGATGCCCCTCCCTGCCCAACATTCTCCTAGAAAAATTCAGAATTCAGTGGAATTATTCAACTACCTGGCAAGGGAGTTCACATTTCTCTCCTCTCCATCCTGGGGCACAGGTACAGGTTCCATCCAGAGCATTACAAGCCCCTCCATTGAGGCACTGGCAGGTCAGGTTACAGCCCAGTCCCCACGTGCCACTGGGGCAATTTATGGAGCAATCCACACCATGCCAACCTGCCAAAAAAATAAAATAAAAAGGGATTAAAGTCAGAAATTAATCAGATTTTTCCCCATTCCTCTCAGAGGATGCTTCCCTCTGCCTGGCATGGGGCATGCCTCTGAGGTGGGCAGTACTGGGGTAACATTCACTGCAGGTTTCAGCAGCAGCCTCAGCTGAGGGCTTGTCCAGGTTGGAACAAAGGTGTTCAAGGGCACCTTGTAACATCTGTGCACAGCACACATCTGCAGATGGGTGCCAACATGCAAAAGAGACTGATGGAAGATCTGAAATGGAAATAGAGACACCTTGACATTTCACTGAGGAGCTCTAAACTACACTGAGAGTGTTAAGGTGTAGCCTGAAAATAATTAGGGATATTTTCCCTAGGCACAAGCTGCTGCTTTCATAATTGTTCTGCCAGCACTCAACTCAGACAGTCCTGTAATATGGTTTTAATTAGTATGTATCAAACAGCAACAACAAAAAAAGATAAAACATAAAAGTATTGCATAAATTGGATTATCCAAGGAAGCACAGAAGATGTTTTAGATGATTTCTGTACCTCTCTCCAAATACAAAAAGAAATGTAATGGAAAATAGTTCTAAAGTGCAGCATTCATCACTGATCATGCCTGATAGCAATGATTTGCAGACTGGACAGACTGGGATGTGAATAGATTTTTTAAAATGTGATCATCCATTGGATTCAAGAGGAACAGTGTGAGGCAGTCATATATTACCACCACCAGTGACTCAGGCCAAGTTTCTAATTTTGTACCTTGTTTACAGTAAGTGGAGGGAAAAATAACTGCACTGAGCCTGATCAATAGGCTATGCAAAACACATGCACAGAAATCAGGCTGCCTCGTGCTTCATTGATAACTTCAAATTTAGGGGTCATTTCAGGAAAAAATGTGGCACCACACTGGCTAGGAAGTTGAGACACCTTCCCTCAACAGTCTTCCCAGGATTTATAATGTTCCTTTGCCATTTACATGACAAGTCCCTAGGTTTAGTTTAATTTCACTTCATGCTGTCCTTTTTCACTGTAGTATGACTAAAATTGAATGGTGCACAGGAAGACAGGATTCTGCACTGCCCAAGAAACACTTTTCTCCTCATCACCTTTGCAGTACCTACCTGAACAGGGTCAAAATTAGCTCCACTGTCTCTGGAAAGAGTAAAAGTTCCATTTTTGCTGCACAACTGATATTTAACAGTCTCAGTCCCTGAAAAATTTAGTGGCTTTTTGTCTAGGAAACTCTTAAAACTTCTTGTATTTTTAGAAAAACTCAAACTTCTTGTATTTTTTAAAAAACATTTTTAGATGAGATGGGTCTACAACATAGATCAAGCATAGGACTTGCTTGGGAGCATTCAGGAGTCTGTCCCTCCCTCCCTTTTCAGCAATCCCAGCACCTTGGCTGAGGGACACTGGGAATGAGGTTAGGCAAGGTTTTGTCAGAAAATTGTGTGGATCTGCTGAACTGAGCCCAGAGGAGGATCCACAAAGGGAATCAGAGGGCCCAAGAGAGCTGGAGAGCGACTTTTTACAAGGGGGAGCAGTGATAGGACAAGAGGGGGAACAGTTTAGAACTAAAAAAGGAGATATTCAGATGGGATTTTGGGAAGGAATTGTTCCCTGGGAGGGTGGGCAGGCCCTGGCACAGGGTGCCCAGAGCAGCTGTGGCTGCCCCTGGATCCCTGGCAGTGTCCAAGGCCAGGCTGGACAGGCTTGGAGCAACTGGATCTCATGGAAAGGTGTCCCTGCTCATGGCAGGGGATGAAAAAAAATTATCTTTAAGGTCCCTTCCCACCCAAACTGTTACCAAATTCTCCAAAATCCTTGGTATAAATAAACCCCTTTAACACTGTCTTTTCTGTGTCAGCAAGTCAGGAATTGGTTTATTTGTGTGTGTGGCTGACAAAATTCTGGCCTCCACACAGATGCAGATGCAAAACTTTTTCACCTATTTATATGTTTTTAGCAAACAAAGAAATTATTATTCATTGGTTCTAAATGATATAATTTTCTTTCATTAATTATCATTCTGTCCTCTTTTGGTAATTTACTCCTGACTTCTCAGGCTGTATTTTTTACTCTTTTTATTATCTTTTCCCCAGGTAGGGACTTTCAAACACATATAAATGGAGTCTTTGTTATCTTGTTGTCTTCCTCATCTTCTGGTTTCTGCAAAGTATCTTTGTAGCCCATAAATTCTGCACTTTTTGTATTTAGTTTGAACAACACATCTCTCACTCTCTCTCCCTCCCCCAGGCTTTGTTCATTGAAGCACATCAAAGTTAGCTAAGAAAAACTTAACTAAAAAAAAAACCCTAGCAACTTTCAGTAACTTTTCCCCATCTGTATTCCCACAATAGCTGCTTATGACAAACTTTGCTAAAATCTGGCTGAAAGTGATTCAAAACTAACACACTGCTTATAGCTAACATACTGGTTATGATTAATTAAAAACAATTAATTAAAAGTTAATGAAAACCACTAATTAACAAAAAAATTAGGAAAGTTATGTAATTTCCAACAAAATTGTTTTGGGATTCTGTATGATTTTGATCAGGAATGCTGACATCAGATAAAGGGTACACCCACAGACCTCCTGGCAGAGCAGAGTGCTTCCCTGAGAACATGTTCTCCTTGTTTTCACCTCCCAGAGCAGCAGAATCATCAAGTGTCTGCTTCTCATTAAGTTTCCTCTTCTCCACTTCAAAAACCCAATTTCATTTTACGGTTGCAGAGAAACAAAATCCATCTGGGAAATCACTTACCTGCCTTGCAGGCACAAGAACCATCCACAGGTGAGCAGGTGGCCCCATTTTTGCAGCTGCACACCGAGGAACAGTTCACTCCATATGTTCCAGGGAGACAAGGGGTACCACAAGAAACACCCTGAATTATAAAAAAAATAGAGTCTAAAAACCATCTGAGGAGGATCAGATAATACAACTGGCTCAAGAGATACAAAAGCCAGAAAGCAAACAGCCCATGCATGTCCCAGGCCGTCACTAAGTTATCCTTAATTTAAAGGAGAGAGATATCCTCATGCTTTTTAAGTATTTTTAAGTCTTTTAAAATAAGTATTAGGTTTCTATGATTTGCTGTGAGAGCTCAGGTCACCTATTCCTGTCCACTGATGTCACCTGGTGAGATCAGTGGACAGTAATAAAGAAGCTCTTTATGAAACCAGAACACAGTAAGAAGGCAGTTTAATGGTAAATTATGTGGGTATGTAAAATGTTTTTAAGAGCTAATTTGGCTGAAGTTTTCAGTTATTACTTGTACAAGAAAAGTCATACTGTAAAATGTTAGATTAGCATCCAAAGCACATGTAACAGCAAATGTGTGTAAAAGTTGCAGAATAATCTGTCCTGAAGTATAAAAAGAAGTGCTTTTGGCTGGAGTTTCTGTGGATGGAGCATGAGGAGCTGATGACTGAAACCCATAATTCCTCCTTTTACTTACACCTCAACAGCATGCCCTCATTCTTACCAACATCTTACAAAGCAACTGACCTCTCTTTCTAAAAATGCCTCCATCTCAGCACTGAGAACCCACCAGAAATGTTGTTTTTTCAGGGTCTGACAGCACACGCAGCGGTACCAAACACCCTCACTCCCCTTCCACGGAGAAAGGACGAGGTGGCACCTCAGAGGAGCTGCTGCCTGGCTGTGGGGGGCAGTGGGGCTGAGAACTGTGGAGCTGTGAAAGTGAGACCTCTTCACCTTAAATCCAGGGGCACAGGTGCACTTCCCAGTGACGCTGTCGCAGTCGGCCCCGTTCTGGCAGCTGCAGATCTGCTGACACGACTCCCCGTAGAACCCCGGGGAACACGTCTCGTTGCAGTAGAGCCCAGACCAGCCTGGCTTGCAGGAGCATTCCCCAGACATGGGGTGACAGCTGCCAGGGTGGGGGATCAGAGGTTAAGTCAGTAATTCAGGATTAAACACGGCATAAATATTATTTTCTTTCCAGAGGACAAAACAAAAGCACTGTTGCAGATGGGTTGTGTGAGATGATTTTACTTCCCGAGACACAATTTGGTGTATTTATATAAAAATGCATGCCAGTTAAGATAGGATATGTAAGATTATACAACATGCTGGCATTTTGGGAGGATATGGAAAGAAATGAAGGGGTATAATTTTTCTGGATCTATTTGAAAAGAAACCTTGCTGAAACACAGTTTTTACCATAAGACAGGTACCTGTGGTTACAAATATTAAAGAGGGTGAAACCATTAAATTCCCCAATATTTGTCGTTACATTTCTGCTCTAACAGCATC
The DNA here is from genome assembly GCA_013398075.1 of Notiomystis cincta. Classification (NCBI taxonomy): domain Eukaryota; kingdom Metazoa; phylum Chordata; class Aves; order Passeriformes; family Notiomystidae; genus Notiomystis; species Notiomystis cincta. Next base: position 36,718 of record VZRX01012414.1, read on the forward strand.
ATTTCTGTAACACTGCAGAAGCCCAGCAGCATATTGTCTGAGAAACAAGATCAAGAAAAGCAGCATGGCATCCAACACAGAATTACAGCAGGGCACCCCATCAGCAAAGCAGGAACATCCTTTCCTTTAAATTAGTTTGACAAAGGACAACCGGAATCTTTCAGGGAATGGCAGAAAATCATCAGGACTGGGCAGAAGCCAGCTCTACCACGAGAGCAATGACCTTTTGGGGAGTATCTCCCCTCTCTGTGGGCCATACCTGGTGGCAGAGCAGCTGCCTCTACCTGGAACAGCAGTTTCATTGAAGGGCCATGCAGGCAGCTGCTGCCTCTTAACAAATGGACATCATCAGCTGTGCAAAGATATATAGGCTGGGAGAGGGGACACAATGGGCTGCTCTGTAGCACTCTGGCAGACAAAGCATTTGCTTAATTCTCACCAAAGGAAAGCCTTAGTATCCAAATCCAATACATTTACAATGGGAAGACTGTTTGGAGATATTTGCCTGCCACTGATAGAAGTGAAGCTCCTTTAAGAGTGCTGGAAAGGAAAAAAAAAAAAAAGCCTTCCTCCCGACAAATTAAATGACCCATGACAAGAGCCTGGTTTTGCAAGACTTGCTGACTCTGTGTGTGGGGGTGTATTGGAAATGGAGTATTTTTCTGAGCATTTGAAAGTCTGAAGAAATACCTGCTGCACTTTTAGGTGCTGTAGCAGTACAACAGCAATCCCTGGAAGAGCTGCAGCCTAACAGGGGAACACAACATTAGCTACAAGTGCTCTTGGACTTGAGGACTGCTCTTATCCAAGGAAGAGTTTAAAATTTCTGGAGACAACCATTGCTAATCATGAATTGTGGAAGTTGGAATGTCACTATGTATTCTGCTTTCTGCATATTTAATGCACACACTATGGCACCACAAAAATTCATGGGTCTTCAAAATATTAAAACACCTTTGACAGCATTGACATAAAAGTGAGAGGAGAAGCCTTTTCATGCAGAAATGGTTCAAAACTCATGGTGTTTATACTGAACAGCCCTGGTTACTTGTTCAGTTATGAGCATATCTGCCATGAAGTAAGATGAAATGGAACTGTTCTCGTATAAAACACGTGCAAAATTATGAAGTCACATGATGCATCAAGATAAGCAGTTTCCACAACTAGACAGTCATTAGGATAAGAATCAGAATATATCCATAATATAAATGCAGCAGCACTGGCACTTTAAGACATAAATCTCACTATTCACTGTAAATCCTGTAAATTCCTGATTGGAAGTGTGGTTTGTTGTTGGGTTTTTTTGGGTTTTTGTTTTGGTTTTGTTTTTTTTTCCCTTCCAGGAGAGGGGGAGCCCACAGGCATGAGGAAGCACTGGATATGAGGCAGAGGCATTGATATTCCGTGCCCCCCAGTGAGTGTCACTGAGGCATCCTTGCACACGTATTGATTGACACCAAAATTAGTATTCTGTGATTTGTAATTAGATGTAGGAAGCCAAAGCACTTCTGGAGGTTTTTGATGGGTTCTCACGCAGTTATCTTAATTGGCAATAATGTTTAAATATTAAGGTAGGGAAATAAGGAGATGCTGAGAGATACTGGCAGTATATCCTCTTTTATTCCTGATTGTCTGTTCTCGCTGGAAATGCAACCCTACTCTGGGCAGAGACAAAATAAAATACATGTGGGTAGTTCATATTACATATCTGAAGGACTTAGATGAAATTGATGTTTTTTGTATGCTTTATGTATGTGTTTTGCTTTTAAAATACCCAACCAAAATGTGCAGCACCCTAAAAAAAAAAAAACTTAAATATAAATATGGATAAATACAAAATTTCCATGACAAGTTCTTGTACCTGTATATACAGGTCCATTAGAAAAATGGAAAATTAAAATTCCCTAATCTTTACTTTAAAAACAGAGCCAAACTACATGAACCAAACATGTATTCCCCCAATAAAACTGCAATCAATCCTATACAGGATAGGTATCTCAGAAAGGGCATGAGACAAGAAAAAACCCCCCACAAGTGTTCATCATGAATAAATCTTAATTGCAGGCTGAACTGCACCAAGAGTATTGGTCCAGGAGGTTTTTACCTGTTGCTGTCCCCTCTGGGCCCCCCAAACAGATTAAAATCTCTCAAGTATAGCTATTTTTATGCTCTACAACACATTTAATAAAGGCTGCTGGTACAACCAAGAGCAAGGAAGGGCTTGCCTTTCATCTCCAGGAGCTGCCATCAACCAAAAGCAGCAGCAAAATCCCTACAGCTTAGCCTACCCAAAATGAAAATAATTAATTACTGGCAGAGCTGTTTTGATGCAATTTTTGTCAATCATACCACAGTAATAAAAACAAAAAGTAATGTGTATTTTTCAACTATGTATGTGGAGAAGTATGTGAAGAAAACGACTGAAAACACAGTTGAATTCTGGAACTTAGGTCCATTCACTTTAGAGCAGCATTTTTTGGAGCTAACCTTTTTTTTTTAATTAACCTTTAGTTCATTCCTGTGTTGATTAACACTAATTACCTAGAGCTCTAAGCATACCAACAGCTCCTCTTTGAAGGTATCTGAACCAGTGACCACGCCCAGATGAAAAAAGCTTTTATGTTTCCAAGGGCCCCCAAAACAGAAGCCCAGACCTACAGACACACAAAGTTTATTTGCAGAAGGAATTCCACCCTTTTTTTTTTCTGTGCCCTGGGATTGCTTTGCTGCTAAATTAGTGCTGTGAAGATGCCCTGGCCAGAGCCAGGCCAAGCAGTGCTGGTGGTACAGGCAAGAGAGGGCTGAGGGTATTCCCTGACATGACTGCAGAGCTGACTGACATCAAGAGATGAGGACAACCAGACACAACTGCGTTCTGAAAAGATTCTCAAAACCCTCAAGTGCCCACAGGGAGTCTGGCATTCTACATCATCACCCAGATGCCCCCTGATTCCTGCTATTTATGGTCCTTCCTGACCCAGGGGGAAGGAGCTTACATATATGTAAAACACTCTTGTGAAGCAATGAAAATATTTGTTTTTCTCACACATCATGCTGCTCTGGCAAATATGTTCCTGCACCTTCAGGGCTGTTAAGTGCCTTTGGNACTTGACCAGGAGCTGTCTCTTCCAGTGGTATAAATGAGGGAACAGCTGTGTGGAATATGAATCAGAAGTAATCCCTGTAATATTAGAAATGGTATACAGTGCAATGCATTCCTGTCAAACCAGGCTGCTGCAACAGTCTGCAGACAGATTTTCAGGGAAGTGGCTAACTACAATTCATAACAAAATAGTGTTTGGTGTGCTAGCCTAATTTGACAGCTGGAGGGCCCAGCATTACGGTGTCATTTATTCTTGAACACACTGTCCAAATAAAAAATTGCTTGATTTTACATCAGAACAACTCTGTATTCTTTTAAAGGTATTTCAGGCCAATGGGGTGAGCAGAAGTACAAGTACACAACTGTAAACATGTATGACTGGAAGGGGAAAAGGATTCAGCTTGTTGTCACACAGTTCGTCAACAAAAGGTGTGTAGGGACAACTCTGGCAACCCACAAAATAATTTTTCACAGAGAATTAACAGAATAGCTATTTCCACACATGTCCCTGGATTTAACATCACTACTAAATTCTGACCAAAAGCTTTTTTTTTTGCCTGTGAGGAAAAGTGCATCTTATATTAATGTACAGCAGCATTCTGTGTGACACTCAACAGCTCCTGTAAATTCTCCTCACAGCTACTTTCAACAGCAAAAATTTAGATTGTGCTCACAAACCTTCTCCAAGGTACTGCTGTTAGAAATGCAATTAAGTATAAGTGAATGCACAGTGACCACAGTATCTGATCAGAAGAACTGTTTTGTAACAGGAGAAAGCTGTCCACAATTGTTCTATAAATATGCTGGCTCGCCTCAACTGACATCTGACATCCCTCCCTCACAGTTTAAACTTTGTCTCCAAATAACTACTTTTTATATTTTCATAACAATATGCTCAAATGCTGTCAAAACCCATAAAAACCTCAAAAAACAGGGCTCATCACTACCTGAATAAAGAGGGATGTGTAAAAGCTAAGCTAATGGGAAACCAGAATGGAAGACATTTGACTTCCAGGGATTGGATTTTACCTGGTCATTCAAAAAAGCACTTAAATGACAAAAAATGTACTTTCAAACCCAGACTTACAATAGGTAAGGCTTTGGAAATTTTGTACTAAAATAGTCACCTACAGCATTTCTTATATACAGAGAGAGACTGAGGGAGAGAAATGCCCCAGCTTCTCACACCCAGCTCAAAAGACTTTACACATCCATTGATTTCAATTCAGTAATTTCTCAGCTACAGAAAACCAGAATATGTGAGAGACAGACCATGTGCACTGACTTTATGCAGTGAACAATATAACAATTTATTCAGGTGGCAAACACAGATAAAGGTCATGCTTTGTCTTAATGTTTATTTCATGGTTCAGAGACCAAACACAGCAGTGAATATTATGATCAAATATTCCTGCAAGTAAAAATTCAAAGGCTTTTTTGGGTTGGTGTTTTTTTTTTTTCTCATTGTGATCAGAGAACACCAAATACTTACAAATCTTTAGCTGCCTCAGTTTGCCTGAAAGTATTAGAAAAATCATGAAACATCCCTTTTCAAGTTATATTTGGATTTCTGTGCTCTATTTAGAAAACACCCGAGCAGGGTAAAGGGTGCAAAGCTTACCTCCAGGTGTTGGGCATGTGGCAGGGACACTTTTTGTCACACTTGAGGCCATAAATGCCCTCGGGGCAGAGCCTGGTTTCACAGTGCTGCCCAGTGTATCCTGGCTCACAGAGACAAGCACCACTGATGTGGTAGCACTTCCCACCATTCACACACTTGCAGGTCTCTGCACAATGCAGTCCATAGCTCCCCACTGGACACTCATCCTGGCACCTGTGAAGTCAAAAAAAAACCCAAAACCTAAACAAACACAATAAAAAAGCAAAAAATTGTTTTATTTCCCATAAATGACAAGCTTCTGGAGGTTTAGAGGAAATATGGTTTATGAGGAATGTCTTCTATGGGTTGGAAACGCCATTTGAATAGAGCAAAAACCTGTGTAACTTGGAAAAAAACTTCAGGAGATCAAACCCCTTCTCTTCATCTGATTTTTCTGACAGATGAAAATGAAAATCAGTAACGGTTTGAGTTTAACCCACATGGGGAAGTAGCACTGATTTCTGTTGCTGTGTAAGGAAGTATCTCATAAGAAAGAGACTTCTTCACCAAACTTTTCCTCTCTCATTCAGAGAGTTTTCAGAAGACAGACACTTTAGCCAACAGACTTATTCTCTTAATTTTTTATAGATGGGAGATGTTGTTTAACCTAAGTAGCAGTCTGTGCCTTTAGCCTGACTACTAAAAAATATAATTTCAGTATCCTGCTTCTGAAATTTGCAACTCATTAACTGATGATTTTCTAGACAGCAATTTTATTTGGCTATGTCTTATGAGTCTGATGTTTTCAGCTTTGTCTTTCCTGTGTTCTTTCCTCTGTCCAACAAAGGAATTGCTAAATTCTGAATGCCACTCAGATTACAGATTGTACAAAAATTCTACTTAATAATACAGCACATTATTGAGATTCTTTTGTTATTTTTCTGTTTTTCTTATAAATTTGGCCTTCTTGTTTTGGTTTGTTTTTAGGTATCACTGGTGGTTCATTGCATGAGAATTTCAAAGACACATGGTAAAAGGCACTGCAAAATGTAACAGAAATTAGCAGAGCTCTCTGCCTGAAGTAAAATGGGTAGACATGTGCATTTCATGCTTCTGCAGTATTCTTCTCAATCTGAAACTGATATCCAGAATATCAACATATTCATAACTCTGTCCTAACTGAAGTCACCAATAAAATCTTCTTTTCTCCTGAGGTGTGGCATAATAATAGAGCTAATTACCCTGTATGAATGTTTCCTGATTAAGTTATACAAATAAAGCTGTGAAAGAATTTTTTTCAAATGACAATCAGGAATCTCAGCCAAACTAGACAAAATTTAACTTTGAATTTTTAATTTTTTAAAAATTTAACTTGCAAAAATAATCTGTTTGAAGGTGGTGTGTATGGGCTACCTCAGACAATGCCCACACAGTTCTCTGACATAAAATAAGAACCAGGTCTACAACCTTGCCACTGACTCCTTCATGCCCTTGGACTTATCTCAAAAAATGAAAGAGTTGAAAATAGAGCCTCTTTTGCAGGAAAAGAGGGAGGCTGAGATTTGCAAAAGTGATCAAAACACTGCAGCCTGCAAGATCTTTCAGATGAAAGTCAGGTTTAAATTATTACAATACGAAAAATTTAATTACTTTTAGAAACACCAGGGTTGAGCAGTGCTTGTATGGTTACTCCTTTGATTTTCCCTGGAGCCCTGCCTATGTCTAAATGCATCTACCACCTTCTGCACTGTTTCTTCACAGACACAAATATAACTTTGGCATGCAAATGGCTCTGGACTAATTATTTCTCTTCTTCTTGAGGTCTTTTTCCACATTATGTCTGGCAGAGCACTTCCCATGTCCTGTGAACACTCGTGTGGGAAGTGCATATGGTTACAATACCCACAGCTGCTGGCAGAGATCCCCTGGACTGACCCCAGTTATCAGGCTGCTGCTGACTCCAGAAAATGAGTTGTGTGCTGCTTAAAATACATGCAGGAAAATGTTCTTTCATTGCTTTCCATTGCCTGCAACAGTGACATCCCACTCTACTATCTTTCCAATCTGCCAAAGACAACTTTTGGCCATCAGAAAATGAATGTTTCATTTCATTTGAGCAGAATATTTTTAGGAGACAACTCTCCAGCCTTTGAAGAGGGACTGAACAAGCCTCCCTTGCTGCTCTGAGTGCCAGACATCTGCACAAACCCACTGGAGCCTCCCTGCTCACCCCTCCACCACAGACCAGGCTGCACCATTCTGCAAGACACTCCAAGGGAGGAAGACGTACAGCCAAGTGCCAGAGCACAGGCCCCAGCAGGAAAACACTGAAATCCAGCAGTTCCTTCACAGGAAATGTTCTTTCACATGGTCGTTCTTTCAGCTTACAACCCAGCACGAGCTGAGTGACACGGCAAACGTTTCATCATGGAAATCAGCACTTCTGATCCTATCTCAGATACTTTTCATTGCTCTTTCTACCAGCTTGTGAAGTTTCCCTGCCGCAGCAGAGCCCTCCAGGCTCAGCAGCCTGGCAGGAATGGGTTTTGCTCACCGTTCCCCTGTGTAGCCTGGGCTGCAGTGGCAGTGACCCATGGCTGAGTCGCAGGTCCCTCCGTTGTGGCACTGGCACTCCTGGGAGCAGTTCTTCCCAAAACGACCCTCGGGACAAGGCTGACCACAGACCATGCCCTGGGAGTGCAGAACAGAAATATCAGTCTTAGAGTTGAGACTGCAGCTTGAAGGGACAAGGAAGAAATGAGGGAAGATCAAGGAGATCCCGTATTACTCGCCCAGTGCTGATCTTGGAAATGCCAGACCCTGCTCCAGCTTTAAACCTGGGGCATGTTCCAGCACTGGAGGAATAATCTCCTAGGATTCCCATGTTGGAAGTAAAAGCTCATGAAAAACACTCTTTCTAAGCACCTGTGAAAACACTTACACGTTCAAGACTAACTGATGTCAAGCTCTTCCCAATTTATTTGCCAGGAGTACTATATATCAATATACCCAGGACTTCCCCCCAGTGAATAGAGGTGTAGGGATCAGCATTTGCTCTAATGCCCCAATTATTCTACTTTACAATAAGTTGGGGTTTTTTTCTGATGAATGAAAAAGCTGTTTGTAATTTCACTTAAAGCAGCATATCCTAAAAGCTTAAGCAGCATGATTGCTCCTTTCAATGGGTTTTGAATTTCTGCACTGCCTTTTACATCCTTGGAATTAATTACACCTGGGTGGTAAGGGAAACATCAGAACCTAAGACTTTTAAGAAGCCATGTCAAGAAGAAGGTATTTACAGGCATTTGATCAGACAAAAGACATCCAGGTATTTCATCTAATACAAGATGCTGCAGAATTTGCACCTGGCGACTTTAAACCTCCCTTACAGGAAAAAAAAGGTTATACTAACAGAATAGTGTTTCACAGAACTGAAAGTTCTAAAATTAAAACTTAAGCTTAAATAATTACTTGGAATGGAAAATTAGTCAAAGGTCTAAATAGTAATGTTAGTTAACACACATGGTAGTATAAAACTTTCCTCACTGCTTCATGTGCTATCTCATTTTTAGTAGCTGGGTTTAGGCAGATAAAAGGAGTCAAGAATTTATGCAAACACTTGTATCCCATGACCAATAATTTTGCTCTTTTAGTGTGAAATGTAATAAAAAGTAAAAATGATCATATACCACGCTAGGTAGTCAGGTATGCTGCTCAAAGTCACAATCAGAGATTGTATTTTATAGCATTCTCTCTAGTTAGTGAAAAACTGGCTTCTGCCATGTGTTATCTCAGTACAGAATATAATGTAATCACAAGGTAATTAAATGATCAGTAAATGCGAATTTTCACACAAAATAAACATTTAAATGGAAAATATTATCAAATGCTCTTGATCAGTATGATCAGCAAATGTACTTAAAGAATTTATTTGGGCCTTGATCACCTTCCAACTGCATTATTTGCCAACTCAGAGCAGACATCCTGATAGCAAGGGAAGGCAATTTGCAGATCCAAGGTCAGGTCTTCTTTCCCTATCCTCTGATAAAAGGGAAGGAAGCCTAAAGATAATGTCAAAGATCTGATGTCCCATCTCCTCTCCAACACTGCACACAATATCTTAAAGTTTGGGGTTTTTTCCATGCGTGCTGGACATAAAAAAAATGGGCAAAACCCCCCACTATTAATACATACAATAGTGTCACCTCCCTATAATATCAAAGTATGTGTAGAAATCAATGACTTCCAAGCAAGATCTAACGGATATTGCCTTGTCACAGCACAACTCATGTCTTTCGCTTCCCAGAATCTGATACAGTTAAAAAGGCAGTGCAGAACTGGAGGATTTTCAGTAACAGATGGCTTTGCAAGTATTTTATTTCAGTCCCTTATGCTAAAATATGTTTCTCATTACTCCTGGCTACAAAGCAGACCGCATTTGCTATCCTCGTTTGCCATCCATTTTTCTCTTTCCTGTCGAGATGTACGAATATGGAAGTTTTGGGGGGGAGTTGTGTGGATTTTGGGGCGTGTTTTTTACCATCCATCCCGGCGGGCAGGAGCACTCCCCGGTGACGTGGTGACAGACGCCTCCGTTCTGGCACGGGCACCTCTCCTCGCACTGCGGGCCGTGCTTCCCGGGGGGACACAGGTCCTCACAGCTGTGCACAGGGTGGGGACAGCACAGACACCCGTTACCACAGCCCCAGCTTTGTCTGTCAGTGCTATCACCCTCAGTTCTTCCAGCTGAAAGTGCGGGGTGCAGAGGGCGGCGCTGACGCACAGAGAGACGCGCACTGCGCCTCACCCGCGCAGCAGATCCAAGGAAAAGGACCTGGCGCTCTAGGAATTGCTCTTTATACATTGTTTGGTGCTCGTTCACTGCTGCTGACACAGCTCTGGAATGACCAAGGCCAAACAGTTCCATGTTTCAATGCCGTTTTCCAAACCTGTGGCCAAACTATTTCCGTGACGGCCACGGAGACCCCCCC
>VZRX01012416.1:198-20744 GCA_013398075.1 Notiomystis cincta
TGTGCTTGCCCCCGCCAGACCCGTGCGGCGCCAGCGAGGAGAAGCAGCGCCCCGCGGCCCCCGGTGCGGCCGCGGCCGTGCTGTGCCGCAGCGAGCCCGGCGACAGCGAGGAGGGGAAGCCGCACTCGTACCTGGAGGCCATCTGCAGCGGGCTGGAGGAGCCGGGCGCCGGGGGCTGCCCCGCGGCCCGGGAGCAGCTGTGTCCCTACGCCGCCGCCGGCACCTGCCACTTCGGGGAGCGCTGCCTCTACCTGCACGGGGAGCCCTGCGAGATCTGCGGCCTGCAGGTGCTGCACCCCTTCGACCAGGAGCAGAGGAAGGCCCACGAGATGGTAAGGAGGGAGCTGGGAGAGCTGCTCTGCTCAGGGCTCTGAAGGGAGCTTTGCAGGAGAGCCTCTGGCAAAGCTTTCCTGCCGGTGTGCGGGGCGCTTCCTCGAGCGGGGCTCGGGGCTCTGGGGCTCTGCTGGCACTGATGCTGAGGTGGCAGCTTGTGCTTTTTCCCGTCTCAGCCTCAGCACAGACTGCCCTGCACAGAGTCCCCCGGGAGTGTCTTGTCCTTGGGAGGTCTCTGACTGAGTCACCAGCTCACCTCGTAGTGCTCTGGGAGTGGGAATGGGTTGTGCATTGTCACTGCTGGGATGGGACCTAGAGGAAAGCCTGAAATAAGAGACTGATTGCTTCACTGGGTAAAAATTGGCATCTGGTGAATGAATGTGGCCTTAATTATAATCAGAGGAACACCCTGAGTGTGGCACCTATTCAGTGAGATGTTTGAAGTGTCACATAATTCAGTCCCTGTTCCCTGACAGAGATGCAGAAAGGGGTGAATGAGGCACCTTGGCATCTTTTGTTTCTGACAGCTCAGAGAACTTTGAAGGCTGAAATGCATGGTTGAACTTAACGCCCTTTAAATCAAACTGTGACAGTGACAGGTGGGAATGCTGCCCTTGATGAGTGTTTTCCCTGCAGTAGAAGCTTTCCAGAGGGACCCTGGGGTGCCAGGCTGGGCTGCACTCACAGTGCCTCCCTCCCTTGACAGATGTGCATGGCAACGTTTGAGCACGACATGGAGAGGGCCTTCGCCTTCCAGGCCAGCCAGGACAAGGTGTGCAGCATCTGCATGGAGGTGGTGTATGAGAAGCCCTCAGCCTCAGAGAGGAGGTTTGGGATCCTGTCCAACTGCACCCACACCTACTGCCTGTCCTGCATCCGGCAGTGGAGATGTGCCAAGCAGTTCGAGAACCCCATCATCAAGTGAGTTGTGTGACCTGAGAGGGCACTGAGCCTGCTCACAGGGGAGGCTGGAGCCGCTGCTGCTCACAGAGCTCAGCAAAGGCTGCTCAGGGTGCTGGCCAGGCCCAGGAGCTGGCTGAGGGAGCTGCTCCACGAGCAGCAGGATGCCCTGGGTGTCCTTTGGTGCCAGTTCCCTTAATTCCATGGCCCTGTTTGGCAGTGGCAGCTCAGCCCTCTCTGACTGTGTGGGCAGTGGGCAGAGTGGACTCTGGAACAGCTGGGACCTTGTAAATCTCTGTCCCTTCCACTCACACGTGTGCAAGACCAGGAACTCAGTTTTTTCCTATATGTGCTTAATGATGGGCTTTCCCCTACATTACAGCTTGCTCCAGGTACATGTCCCACTAAGCACACACTGGTGTGTCTGAGGGAGTGTCTTCATCTTCTAGCTCTACTAAAATGTGTTCCAAACGTGTTCTTCCTCAGATGAGAGCATTTGAAACATCCAGTTAGGGAAGTTTCCTTTTTTGAGCATCTCTCAAGTTACAAACATGGTGAAGAAAAGGTGGGAAATATTTTCAGGTTTTGCCCACAACTTTTACTCCAGACTTCACTGAAGTGACCATCATCAGCTCATTGCATTTCCAGAGGCTGAGACACCTTAATTTGTGTTTTTGGCTTCCTGCTGCACTCAGAACACAGCTTGTCTGTGCAGATTGAGGAAACCCCTGTTGCTTTTCCTCAAGTCCAGAGACAAACACAAATCCCGGGCTGCCCTGAATTGGTTTGTCCCAACTGGAACTCCCAACAAAGGCACACAGAAGTGCTGTGCTAACGTGGGAGGAGGTGGCTGCTGCCTGAGGAGACAAAGATGCCCCTTCCCTCGGGAGGATTCTCACTGCCTGTGGCAGGTCTGGGGAGGAACCAGAGCCTCTGTCTGTCTCGTTCCTCCAGGTCCTGCCCTGAGTGCCGGGTGATCTCCGAGTTTGTCATCCCCAGTGCGTACTGGGTGGAAGAGCAGGAGAAGAAAAATGAGCTGATTGAAGCATTTAAGCAGGGAGTGGGGTAAGTTGAGGAACCACCCACACTCCTCACGTTGTTCTTGAGCTGCTCTAAGACTCAGTCAATTGCTGAGCCTTTATTTTTAAACTTAATGTAATTACAGAGCATTCTGCAGAGAGCTGCTCAGCTCTGCTCACACTGCTTAGCTCTGTGTGATTGTAGGTCAGAAATTCAGCCTCCCTGTGCTCAGGAATGTTGAAGCTGTTCCAGCTCACTTGCCAAAACTGCCTTCTGTGGATCCCTCAGCCATAATTGCCTGGAAGGTTGTTGGTGACTGAGGAGAGCAAACGGGGAAGGCAAATGGAACAGCTTCACTGCTCCAGGCTGGGAATGGGAGGCCAAAGCTCTGGTGTGCTGCCAGAGCATCACTGAGGCTGTGGGGACTGAACTGCATCTCCTTCCCTTGCAGCTGAAGGCAATAACCCTCTCTCTTCTCCTTCACTCAGGAAAAAGCCCTGCAAGTACTTCGAGCAAGGGAAAGGAACGTGTCCCTTTGGAGGGAAGTGTCTTTACCTCCACGCTTATCCCGACGGCACCCGAGCTGAGCCTGAGAAACCCAGGAAGCAGCTCAGCTCCGAGGGCACTGTGCGGGTAAGGAGTGCTCTGCTGTCCCCACCCTCAGGCCAGGGGCACCTTGCTCCTGGGAACGGCTCCTGCCACCCAGGACAAGTGACAAAAGCACCTCCCAGTGTGTCTTCAGGCAAAGGTTTGTTCTTGGGCACAGAAGGCACCGCTCCTTTAACTGCAAAGTATCATTGCTTTGCTTTTCCAGCCAGTCCTCCCCACGGCAAACCTCTCCTCGCAGGAATTCTGCCCTTCAGGCTTTTACCCACAGTACTCACAGCTCCTCTCCTGTGCTGGCACCGAGGGCAGCTGGAAAGGGGAAAACCTCAGAAAGTGGTGGTGGCTCAGCCCCAGCTGTGTCCCCTCAGTGCCCGTGCTGGGACACCAGAGCCTGAGCTCACCACACAGCCCCAGCTTTGGAAGCTCAGCTCCTGCCTGCTTTCGAGTGAGGACGAGCCTGCCAGGGCAGGGTTGTGCTGACTCTGGGCCGGGCCGTGCTCAGGCAGCTTTTTCTCTGTTGCAGTTCTTCAATTCCGTGCGTCTGTGGGACTTTATCGAGGACAGGGAGAGCCGGGGCGCGCCCGGCGCCGACAGCGACGTCTCGGAGCTGGGGGAGCTGTTCATGCACCTCTCCGGGGCCGAGGAGGATCCGCCTGCTGCTCAGTGAGGACACCGCAGCCCCGCCCAGCCCAGCTATTTATTAGCCATGCTTTTACTCTCTCCAGCACAGGTAGAACAAACGTGCCCTGGTGGTTACTTGTGCAGTCCTGGTAAAGTTTTCAGATTAGTTTTTATATGGCAACAACAACAACAACAAAGACTAAAATACACTTAAAAGAAAAAATAAATTGGCTGCATGGAAAAAAAAATCCCTTAATCCCAGGAGGATTTTCTCCCTCTCTGGCCTAACATAATGCTGTCTTGTGAGCTGAGTGGTAGTGTAAATACAGGTCCAGTGAAAGCTTAAGCTGGTAAAAACTGTTGCTAAATAGAGTTTGGGTGCTTTTGGGTTTTTTTCTCCACTAAATCAGCTAAATGTGTAACTACAAAACCCACTGGGACTGATGGTCAGTGTAGGGTTTTCTCCTTAGAAAGGAGCTGGTACAGTATACCTCAGACAGTACCTGGAGTTCAGAGTAGAGTTTACTGCAGCCTTAGGGTGTGTGGGGACAGGGCCTGGCTCTCCAGGTGCTGCCAGTCGAGTTCCCAGCCCTGTTCTACACTAATTCAAGTGCTCAGAGTCAGGAGAGGCTCCTGGAGCACCTGCACCGACTTCTAAACCCGGGCAGAGCTCAGCTGAATTTCCTGCCCAAGCTGGAGCTTGGAAGCTGCAGCACCAGGGTGAGGTGTCCTCAGAGTCCTGCCCCAGAACCAGGACAGGCTCTGCAGCAGCTCCGTGCTCCCTTTCCCCCAGCAAGGTCGAGGCATCTCTGCTGAGTTAACAGAAGTGTTACTCAATTGTTACTCTGCTAAAAATGTGATTTCTGTTTGTGTGGCAAAGGAGTTTGATTGTGAAATCTGGTACCAGCAGGTGATTCTGCCAAGTCATTTGTATGAACTTTGCTGTAAAAGCAGGAATTTGGTGGCTGCTGAGTAACAGCATGGACACACCTGAGCAGGAGCTGTAAATCTCTTGGGGTGGGAGTGAGACACTGAGCAGTGTTTGTAAATATAAACAGAGATGTGGGGTTTATTTTAGAACACTTTGGTTGCAATGGAGGGCAGGTGTGCAACTGGTTTGGTTATTATCTAGAGCAATATAAAAGCATAAAAATAATACTCAGAAATGTTAAAGAAGAAAAGGCCAAGAGCAGAAAGGTCTGTGATCACCACCCATGGATCAGAGACAGGACTGGGAGATGGCCACGCTCTTCATCCATCGGGGTGGAAAATATGAAGCAAAATGTGTTGAGAGAGGCCTGGGAGGAAGCTCTGTCAGCTGGGCTGGTGACACCAGGATCTGGTCCCTGCTGGGAGGGAACAGCAGGAACCTTAATCTGGGATTCAAACATCTTGAACTGGCACCAAAGCAGTGACTGCAGGATTATCCACTCAGCTGCTGGTGGCATTGCTGGGTCAGGATGGTGGCACTGCATTTGTGGCAGGGGAGCTCCTCTGCCCTGCCCCTGCCAGCTGTGCCCTCTGTTCTGACCTGGAAATGAACCTTTCCCATAATTATTTCCTCCTGAAGTTCATTTTCAGCAGTGCTCACTGCACAGTCAGGCCTGGCCTTGGCAGTGCCTGTAACAAACATCAGTTCCAGCTTCTTACTAAAACTGCTCCATGAAGGCACCAGTGAAGCTCTGAAGTCCAATCAGTGCCATTGGTCAGCACTAATTACAAGGGAGAATGCAAATTATCTCTGAGAGAGTTGTCACACTCCAAGATGTTTCAAGGGCACCCAAGCACCCTTTCTACCCCAGAATCCTTCCCCACCCACTGAAGCTCTGTTCCATCTGCTCCTGTTCATACTTTTTTTTTTCCCAGAAAGAAATATTGTCAGAAATACACACCAAAAAAAAAATCAATGGAGAGGATGTTCTTTACCTTAAACAAGACATTCCTGACTTACTTTGCCCCGAGGAGCCACGAGGAGCAGTCTGAAATTAAAAAGATGACTTGTTTTTCAAAGCTGCCTAGGGATTTACAAAGTCTGAGTTTCTGAGTTCTTCACTCAGCACCTTTCATTTAATTTGGGCATCAGGTGCTGGTTGAAATAAACCTATTTATAAAAAATATTTAAATTTTTCAAGAGACACAATCTGGTTTAAAAATCATGAGTTAATGGTTTCTTTTAGGAAATCAGAGTTAAAGTAAAATCATCTTACCTGTTCTGCACTTTTTTCCTTCCACTTTTTAAGCTTATTATAATAAAGTTAAAATTAGAGATAAATAATGTTCAGAGAGAGTTGCAGTCCAGGTACCAAGAATATTTTTAAAAACCATGCAGAACTATATGGAGCAGTCTCCCTCAAGTCTCATTTTACCGTGTAGGAAGCAGAGTTTATGGTCATTCTCAGTTATCACCCAGGGATTAATACTCTGCCCTTAATCCGTTACAGAATATTCTGAGGACAAACTGGAGGTTATTTCTGTGGCTCGCTCTCCTCCCTTTCACAAGAGGGGTTCTGTTGCTGCAGCTGAGAAGCTGCAGTGGCTGTTTGGGCATTCCAGGGAGAGCTGGGCACAGGGACTGCCCAGTTCCCAGCAAAGGCAGCAGCCCCTGGCCCCAGGTGCCCGTGCACCCAGCAAAGGCAAAATCCCAAACTGGGCCTCCATTCGTGCCCCAGTAACCACATCTCACCAGGCTGCTGTTTGAAACACCCATCCTCAGAGCCAACCACCTCCTGCTGTCCTCCACAGCGTTCAGCCAGCACAAAACACTCACCTGCACCTCAGTAAACAAGAGAAAACAGAGCAGAAGTGGCACAGGGAAAGAGCCTGGGAGCACCTCAGGGTGGGTGTCCAAAGCAGCTGCTGCTGAAAGACCTTACAGGAGGAAAAAAACTCTCTTGTTCAGTGACTGGAAATGTAGAGGTTGTTTTAATCAAGTGTGTTTTTACTTGCACTGCTGTTCTTTATCAGTTACTTCTAAAAACATACTCAGAATGTCATTTCCTGAGTTTTCCAAATGCAGATGTCCCACTCAACTGTGGATGACTACATTAAAATGATGACATTGACTCTTAAACCTAAAATTTAATTTATTTTATTAAAATAAGATAATCAGAGGAACCTTGGCTTACAATAAATGCATTTTCTCAGGAGCAATAAAAACAAAATTAAAACCCAAATCAACAAGAAAAACTGTATATGCTCAGTTTCCTCTTGCTAGTGCATCTCTTGGACGACAGCTTCTGATGGGATGCAGCCTCTGCAGGAGATGGGAACATCCCTCAGCCTTTTCCAGCCCCCAGCCCAGCACTGCTCACTCACCCCTGGCTGGGCTGCAGGAACAGGTCCATAGTACCAAAGGCAGCTGGAGGCTTCTCAAGATGACCAAAGCAGGGCTGGGCTCACCTCCTTCTCTGAGCAGGACAATTCACAACAGATTCCATCCTTTTGCAAGAGTTTTTCTTCTATGTGCAAAACTATTGCAAAACTATTTTGTGTTGAATTAGCATTTGAACTTATTTCATTGGCTTGGTGAAGCTCTTAGGCAGGAGCTGATTTCCAGAGTTACTTCCTCTTCCCACTCCAGGCACAACTCCCCAGGGTGAGGTGGCACTTGGCATGGGGCAGTCAGAGCACCAGAACGTCACCTGTCCTCAGAGCAACCCCCACTGAGCACAGATCAAACCCAGCCAGAACCACTGCCAGAGAAATGGCCATCGCTTCTGGGAAGGGGAAAATAAGGCTCAAGTGCATCTATTAAAAAAATAGTAATAGATCTCTTGATTTGTAGTCTGTTACCTCTCCCAGAACAAGAGATGGTAGCAAAGGCAATGAGGAGCTGTGTCCCTGCAGGCTGAGAACCGCACGAATCCGTAGCAGCTTCTTTGTACAAGTGGGACGCGGAGGATCCCGCTGGAGGAGCCCGGCCACGGAGGCGTGGGAAGCACAAGTTGTGCTCCTCCTGCTGCTCCAGCACGGGGAGCAGGAGGGCAGGAGCAGCTCAGAACACGGGCAGCCTGGTGGAGGTCAGCGTGCACGAGTTGATGTCCTCGGTGTGGGCGGCGCGGTGCAGGGACGGCTCCGAGGCGCTCCGGTTGATCTTGGGCAGAGAGTGCTGCAAGAGCTCGATGGACGACAGGATCTGGGGGGAAGAGCGCGTTACAGAGCCTGGGGCATGGGCTGCTCCCTCCCTCTCTGTCCTTGGCCACTGCAGTTATGGCCCTAAGTGTATTTCAGTGCTCCGTGGGGCACTGAAAACACCTCTGGGGTCGGAGGAACCCAGCTCTGCCACTCGGTGCTGTGAGGGCCTCTGTGCCTTTCAGAGGGTGGGAGGTGCTTTCCATCAGTGCTCAGACACTGGGATCAGTTAAGGAGCATCTAAACCATCCTCCACTAGAACAACAGGGAAAGAACTGCATCTCCTGCCTGACATTTAGAAAGAACTTTCTGAACAATATTTGTCTGCAGCAGCAAGAAGTTATTTTTCCAGTATGTGCTGATATTTAATTCCAGCTTTTTAGTAAGAAAGTACCTTCATCCTCCTCACAGCGACAGGAGAAGGTAAAGCATCCCTTGTAAAAATACCAAAAACTGCTACATGAATTTACATCCCCCAGTGGATTTGTCTGCTTGTCCACAGCTGTGGGGAAGCCAAGGAGGAACAGCCTCTCATTTCCCTCAACCCTACACTAAACTAAAATGGATCTCCAGGGACAGATTTCATTTTCATTGTGTGAGGGTGGGCTCTGCCTTATCTCTAGGATGGGTCAGCTGCTGGAAGCCTGCTCTGGTGTTGGTCCTGCACATGCTGCACACTGTGGCTCATGAGAATTATAAAATACCACAATACTCTCTAAAATCGAGTGGTCTGTCCCATACACAAACTACAGGCACAACCCAATACAAACTGCCAGGAGAGCTGCACAGTGAATACAGACAGGCACAGCTGCACTTCCTGCTAACCAGAATTCCCACCTGAGCTTACCTGTGTGTGCTAATGGCCCTTTGTAACAGGCTCAGGCTCTGTGCAAACTCCCCCCTTACCTGTGGGAACAGAGGTCTCTCTTCCCTGACTTTCTTCAAGCAATCTGCTACGAGCCTCTTCATGGCTTTGGGGCAGTTCTTGTACAGCTTGCTGAGGTCTGGGGAAGCATAGCCCCGGCCAACCATGAAAATGATCTGCAGAACAACAGCACAAAACCCAGGTTACACGAGGAGCATCACTGCTGGGGGGCTGCAGTGCCCCCCAAGGGGAAAAACCCAGTCCCAAAGGACACCAACAGAGCCCTGCAGATTGGCCCAAATGAAACAACCACGACAGTGGTCCTGCCTTGTGTGATCTGTACACCAGAGAATCACCCAGGATGGAAATCACCTCCAAGATCATCGGGGTCCACCTTGAAATTATGTTGCCAAGGGAGATGCACAGCTCAAGTATAGAGAAATCAGAACTAATCCAGCAAAAAAGGTCACTGTTTATTTGTTTAGAGCCAATTGAAGACCTCCTCAGTGTTGGAAAGCACATATTCTGTTTTAATCCAAGTTACTAGGGTCATTATTAAGGATTTTCATTTTCTTCTCCAGGAAATATTCTGTCCCTCCCTGGAGAATTTTCATGAGGGTCAACTGCTGCCTGTTTTGCAACAGTAATGGTTATTAAAGCTTGCATGTAATTTCAGTGTTCTGAAGCAAAACACATTCCAATATCCCAATATGTAGACAACCTTAAAATAAGAAAAAAACTTCCTCAATTTAACAGGACTGGCCTCCTGCACTTGGAATATACACTGTGTATTATTACAGATTATAATATTGATTATAATTATAAAATATTACAATACTCAGGCTAAAATCGAGTGGTTTGTCCCCATACACAAACACTTCTCATTAGAAGATCTTAATTTTTTAAAAAGTAACAAAACCCACAAACCCCAACTGAGAATCATCAAATCAGAAATCACAAAGATCCAACAGTTCATGTCCTACAAAAGGAATTGGCTCTACCCTGGCTGAGCCAGGAGAAGTGCTCATGGAAAGAGACTTATTGTTATTATTAAGAGTTTCTGGCCTTAATGTGCTTCTTTATAATTACTGGCTGGGTAACAGCACAGCTCAGTAAAGACTGAACACAAATATTCAATATTCAAAGGTTTGACAATGGTCACTGGGTTTTTTTCTCTTACTAAAAAGCACCAAACCCAATCTTCCTGATGTAACAGCACCACATTTAACCCCAGAAGGGGAATTTCCCCCAACTACAAATGTATCAAACCAAGATTTTACTGTGCAGCAAAAGCTGTAAACTGGGAATAAGTTACCAGGGCACTTCAAATGTTTATATCACAGATTTTTTTTTTCTTTCCTTTCAGTGCCTGCACTGTCAACACTGAGGAGAACATTCAGTTTTACATTTGCTGCTGAAACAAAGGTTCTCACACGGCTTTGGTTGGTTTGCATTTGTATTTATCCTGCATTTCTCGAGGCCAAGGGGACAGAAATAACCTGGAATGTTCCCCGAGGGGTTCTCACCTGATCTCTGTTGTTGATGTGGGAATAGGGCAGCTCTCCTGTCATCAGCTCATATAACACTATTCCATAGGAGTAGACGTCTGACTGGAAGCTGAAGGGGTTGCTGTCCTGCATCCGGATCACTTCGGGGGCCTGGCAGGGGGAAACAAATTATCAACAAAAGCAGAAAGCACAAGAGGAGGGAAAGTATTTGGGAAGCAGAGACAGCGAGCTCAGGCAGAAATGGCTGAGCAAAGGATGCCTCCAGATCTCTGGTGAGTTTTGGAGATGTTCAGGCAGGGCTACTCCACATCTTATTAAAAGTATCAGGACAGTTCAGAGCACACAAAAAAAAAAAAATCAATGCTTTAACAGAACAAGTGTTTTACCATTAGAAAAACTGTTATTATTTGGATTTGCAACGTTTAGTGATTCCTGTTACACCTTAAACAGAACTGAGCCTGAGTTTCACCATCAGTTCTTAAACTGGTATCAAGTTAAAAATACAAAATTCTAGTATCTTGTTAATTGCTACCAAAACGTAGCCAGGAGATGTGAAAGCCAAACACAAAATAGTACACATTGAGGATCAGGGAAGAAATGCAGAATTAATTTAACATAACTGCAAAATTAAGTATAATAAATTTATTATAAAATAAATAATGTCACGTGATTGAACAAAGCAAGGTGTAAACCATCAAAAGAACTTTGCCACTGGTTAAGATTTTTTTCCCCTGAACAATTCCCTCAGAATTATTGAGCAAAGCACTAAAGTCCAACAGCACAAAAACCACAATAAGGGATCACAGGAACTGTCCAGGAAAAAGAAACAACCTCCCCTTCTATGTAATGACAGCTCACCAAAGATGGGCTATAAATTACTAAAATAAATCATTTTTTTAAAAAACAAAGAGCAAATATGCAGGGTTTTTTTCCCAAGGTCTGTTTCATGTACACAAATACATTGTGTACCATTGGGTAAATTAGTTTTAAATCCTTTTATGGATAGCTTTAAAAATGTGGCTTTTGGTACTATATTTTTTGAAGAAAAAAAAAATCACTTCTACTTTTGTAACTTTCTTTCAGGTAATATTTGTATTTTTCAGAGCACAAACCAGTCTTGGCCAAGCATCCTGATCTTTTTAATAAACATTTAATAAACAGTGACAGCCCTGAATATTTAAAATAACTCACAAATCCCAAAGCAGTGCCTGGATGCTCAGAACAGTGGTCAGGGACAGATGCCTGAGCAGAACAACATCTAAAAGCAGGGAATGTTTTGCTCACCATCCACAGGATCGAGCCCGTGGGCTGCTCCACCTGCTGGGATCCACTCCACCTGGATTTTACAGTTGCCAGACCAAAGTCTCCAATTTTCACTGTGAGGCCTTCATGAAGAAATATATCTGGAGTTTTGGTAAAGAAAAACTGCACAAAAATTGGGTCAACAGTGCTGTGTTTGGACAGTGCTGTGTTTTCTGACCTGACCAGCAAGTTCTGTAACTAAAACAAGCTGCTTGTTTTAGTTAAATTTGCTGTGAGCTGCATGGGAAACAAAGGAAGAGGAATTTCATGGCAACCACGCTTAAATTAACATTTTAGATGAAACCAGAGAATTATTTGTAGATTTATCAGTTCATTACCATGGTGTGATCTGTACACCAGACAATCAGCTGGGGCAAGAGACACAAAGGGAAACAGCACAGAGGTCTCACAACTCAGAAAAGTAAGAAAAAACCATTACAAGGAGAAATTAGCACCAAAATAAAATCTACTTCCATAAGGTTCTCTGGCAGATCTCCTGAGACTGAACTGTGATTTTAACTGGAAATATACCCAGACTATTTATAATTGTCTCCTTCATGGATCTGTTATGGATACCAGCACCTTCTTTGCTGGGGTTATTTTAAGAAGATACCAGTTAATGATTTCACTTAGGAATACTGCAAGTTCAAAAAGATAATTCAGAAATATAAACAGGACTGACTCCTCCTCATTTCTATGTCAGGAGCAGAGCTGAATTTCACCCAATTATCATAATTATTAGGAACCCCAAATTTCTGGCCTGCTATAGACTGAAATATTTGGGGTTTTTTAGTGTAATTGAAAATGAAATCCACTGACATTCTGGAATTACTGAACTTGGCATATTTTTTTAATGATGCCATTTGCAAAACATCCTGCTCACATTTCATGGAAAGAAGCTCCAATTCCTGCTGGTAGCTCCATGGATGCTCCTGGCAATCCCAAAAGGAGGTATTTCAAAGGTGAAAGACATCACAACATTTTCACTCCAGATGAGGTACTAAATATATATTTTTGCACTAAATATAATGGTAAAAGGCTGTCTTTTCTTGAGTTTAAAGTAAGATTTTTGGCTTCATTTCTGCCAGTCATGTGAAGAGCTCTAAATATATTAAAAATGCACGAGGAACAGAAACAAACCCCATGTGTGCACACAGATAAACAGGCACACACACCTCCCCCATCAGTGAGCAGTGCAGCATTTGGGCACCAGAGGATTAAAAAAAACCCAGTTAAGTAAAATAAGAGACTTCTGGAGCACAACTGTGGCCCATTTTTATCCCAAGTGTGGTAAAGAAGCACAGATGTGCTGCAGAAGTCCTTGCTAAAAAGCAGCTTCTTGCTGATCAATGGGGATTGCTCGTTAGTAGTTTTATAAATATATTTGAAATGGCTATTGCAACCCCCACAAAAAGCTCCAAATTATCAATAAATCCCTCCCTGCCTGCAGAAAATCATGATTTAGGAAGGATACTATTGGATTTCATGTCTCTGTGGATGATGTTCTTTGCATGTAAATAGCTGTGAAGGGAAAAGCAGAAGAGAGAAATTAGCAGGGCTGCTCACAAGCAGCATTTTCATTCCCCACACACAGTTTATTTATTCAGTTTATTGCACACCCAACCCCTTCACACACCTCTGGCTTTTTAGGATGAGTCTACTTTGGGAACAAAGAAATGTAGCTGTGCTCAGTGCATTGAGGAAATGTCAGGAAAGAGTGGCATCAGTTCCATTAACCCTGGAAAACTGGGACTGTCCAGTCCATGTCCCATGAAATCTGTATCCTGTGCTGAAGCTGGGCTGTTCCAAACTCCCTTCACTTATATTTTCCCAGTTTTCTGCTGTCTGACTGGAAACCTGGGTGCTGATCTACAAAATGAATGAGCTCTGACAGCAGCAGATGCTTCTGTGCTCCCAACATCAGAACAAGGGCTGAGAGAGCACAGAGGTGGGGCCTGGAGCTGCAAAATGCTTCCAAATACATCTGGGGGAGTCCTGTGGAACAGGGCAGCCATCCCTCATCCCCAGAAATCAGTCAGTGCTTGTCAAACACTGCAGTGTCCCAGTAACATGGGGGGAAAGCCCCTTCATTCTGTATTTAGAGCAGGAGTTCCTCTGGTGCACTACAGGGAGACCTCAGGCTCTAAAAGCAGACAAAATACAGAAACTCTGACCTCAAGCTCTAAAAGCAGACAAAACATAGAAACTCTGACCTCAAGCTCTAAAAGCAGGTAAGACACAGAAGATCTGATCTCAAATTCTAGAAGCAGGTAAAATAGAGAAAATCTGACCTCAAAATCTAGAAGCAGGTAAAAGAAAGATGATCTGACCTCAAATTCTAGAAGCAGGTAAAACACAAACTCTGACCTCAAATTCTAAAAGCAGGTAAAACAGAAAATCTAACTGATAAATGACATGAGCTAAGGCAAGAATCCATGGGAAAAGTCACTACATCAAAGCACAACTGCATCCAACGGTGCTGAGTGAAGAATCTCCCCCTGGAAGCCCATTCTGGCTGTTTCAGCCCTCTGCATTTGGGGTTTGGGGAGGGAAGGAGGCCCCAGTGCAGGGCCAGGAGAAGCCCACTCACTCCATGCCCTGCGCGGTCTGGCGGGCGATGTCGATGAGCTGGAACATCTGGAACTTGGTCTCCTGCACGTGCAGATGTTTGTAGAGGCTGCTGCCCTCACACCACTGGGTGACAATGGCCAGGTTGTCCTTGGTCATGTAGCCCATGAAGAGCAGGATGTTCACGTGTCGGGTTTTCCTAAGAAAAGCAAAGCAGTGGCTGCGTCAAAAACGCTCGCAAAGGTTTCTCAAAATGCACTCCTGGCTGAAGGAGTTTCACCTTTGGAATCCTAGCTTAATGTGTGACCAAAGTCTGGGTTTATAAATAAGTAAAATATACCAAAATTGTCGATTTTTTATATATTTTTTTTAAATAAAATCAGTTTTCTGCTTTTTGTTTACAATACATCTTTTTGGTTATTTTATATCGACATTTAAGAAAAGGAGGTCTGAAAATTCAAATGTTTTGACATCAAAAAGCAACAGTCACATTTGCAAGTGGTATTAGAAGTTACTGGAATGACAGAAATCACCCTGAAAGGTGTGGAAAAAGTGACAGCTTTAGGCAGAAGCTGAATCCCAAGAGGAACCCAAGGGCTCACTCTAAACCCTAAAGGAATTCTCAGATGAGGAGATGGTTTTGATGTATCTAATTTGTTCTTTTTCTGGGGTAACATCACAGGTATTTCATGAGACACTAAAAAACCTCAGTATCTGAAAACAGAAAACAGTTACACTGATCAGTTTAAGGGGGAAAAAAGTTATTATGCCACAGTTTGAAGAGGAACAGTTCAAGTACTCTGCCTGGTGGTGGGAATTAGGGCAGAATTTATTAATTCTCACCTTTTACTGCCCAGGGTGACCTGAACAACTGTGGGTGTTAACACACCACAGAAATACTCTGAACTATGACTGGCTTTTTTCTTCTTCCCTGGAAATCTGCTTTTTGTGCCTTTCACACACACAATATTGGGCCAGAAGGCTCCAAGGGGGGCTGGGGGCTGGGGGCCAAATGCAGCCCCTGGAATACCCGAATTTAGGAATTTAGGTGAAACTCACCTCAGGACAGCCACTTCATTCCTGAAAGCCTGGAACTGTTCTGGGGTTGGGTCTACAACCTTTAGGATCTTCACTGCTACATCCCCTGGAAATACAATTACCAGAAGAGTTGCTAAAAATGCACCTTTCTTTTCCTCTCCAAAGTAACATCAATATATAATGTCATTAAAATTCCTAATTTGTGCATAGCACACCTCTCCTAATTTGTACAAAGGTTGAGGTTTCCCTGCAGACAGATTTTTGTGGTACCAAAGCAATTAATTTAGCTGAATTCCAGTCTAACGGAAAAAGTCATTAATTAATTATTCCCACACCTCCCTTTTATTCTTCAAGGGCTATGGCTGGCTAGAGTGCTTTTTGCAGGACATTTATACACACACCTTTGTGTTTTTACTATCAAACTCAAATATTAAAGTGTTTATATTTATAAACTATGTATGAAAGTACAGCCCTTCATTCAGCACATTAGAAAACCTAACACCTCTCCTTCATGCAGAATTTCTTTGATTAGTTACTTAATTCTTGATACTTGAAGAGGTATTAAAATAATATTAATTATTCTATTAAAATAAATATTAACACGAAATTATTTTTTATTAGAAAATAAATCTTACTGATTTTTCCTTTTGATTTCTGTGTTCCATTTCAGTTCCATACTGAAAATCAAACTGTTCATTACTTTTAATATAAACAATAGTGCTTCCCTTGCTGCTGACAATATTTGGGCTTCCAGACATGCAATTATTCATTCATTAAAAACAGAGGGCAGCAGATAAGTTCCCAGATTTGGTTTGTCAGCTTTTTTTCTGACAATACTGCTATTTAAATCAGGGCCTGGAAGGGTTTTTTGCATGTTTCTTTTTCAAAATCACAAGCCATGAATTTGGAAACAAATTCTGCAGCTCTGCAGGGTGCCTGTTTTCAAAATATTCCCACTAACTACATATCAAACTCTCACATTAAGCATTTTTTTCTTTGAAAATACTCACAGTAGAAGCATTGTATGCTGATTTCCTTTCCCTCCCACCTTGAAATGAAGCATGCTAATTAAACCACAAAGGTTTTCAGAGCAGGTAAATAAAATTTAACAGCAGGCTGTGGAATTTCCCAGCTAACAGAAGATGAACCCTTTCCAGAAAGCCAGCTGGTGCAGAGGATGGGAGTGAAGAGCCCAGTGGAGTGGAAATGGAGGTGCAGCTGTGAGAGGCAGGTTCTGGTGCCTGTGCTTTGCTTTAGCTGAGCAGCCAGCACCTCTAAATCCATTTTCCCTGGCTGCTGTCCCAGCAGATGCAGACTCACCGTGCCACTTGCCCTTGTAAACTGTCCCAAAAGAGCCTGAGCCTATCCTGGTGGAGAGCATCACTTCACTGGCTTCTATTTCCCAGTAATAACTGGAGTCCCTCTGTCCACGAGGCCTCTGCAACAACAATTCACAGTTTGACTGAATTTGCAATCACTTATACTACACACACAGAGAATTAATCACTTCCTTCACACAGGTTCAAGAGAACCTGAAACCTTGTCCTGCAGTTTGGATTTTTGGTTTTCTCCTCAGTTTGGGAGGGGTGGTGGGATTTTAGCAAAAAAAACCCAAAGAATAAACTACCACATTTTCTTGGATGTCTTGAACTGCTTATCATGAAGTTCTGCACTAGAAAATCAAACCCTAATCTTAGATCTTAAGAGGAACAAATATTTTACAATCAGCTATTTAAAACTATCTGAAATATTTAAGAAAGTGGTTTCCTCAAAAGTACAATGCTAAAATTCTGGAACTCCTTTACATTTAAATGGAATAAACCAAATAGATGAAAGCAAAATTCTCGAACGTCTAAGTAAGTAAGAACTGTGAATCCCACTAAGCAACTGTATTTTCATTTTGAAAGCTTAACCTTCAAAACATTCAAAATATTATTATTCTAACCTTTCTTTCCCCCACCCCTAAGTTTAAATCAAAACTGTGAGGGCAAAGTTGCATTTTGTTAAATCTGTTTTCCCCTGAGACATTTGACTCTCCAATGAAAATGAAGGCATTAGGAATATCCACCTTCCACAGAAGCAACATATTCTAACAGTGCTAATAAAGCCAATTTTAAATATGTTAAAACTGAATAAAAATTATGCAACTTCTAAGGTTTTAAAAGGTAATCCTTGGACCTGGACTGACATTGTCACACCATTGCTTGAAATTCATTTGCAACTCACAACACTTTGCTCTGGATATTTACAACCCATCGTTCCCAAATTAATTAAAACTAAACTGCTCCTGTATTCACAGTCCAGAGCAATCCAAGATTACCTGCACCTTTAAATGCAGAAATTTATCCCAACACACCACTCCTCCCAGCACAGTTTAACTAATTTTTTTATTAACAATATCACCATACTTACAATTTTGTTTTTTTCTTGTGTGTTAGATCCAGGAGCTCTCTCTCTTTGGGCTGGGACTGGGGTTTTAGGCTGAGACCAGCCAGTTGGGCTCATATTGTTAGGACTTCCAGACAGAGCAGAGGGTGAGGCTTTAAGGTAAAAATACAAGAAAACAGTTGATGAACAAGAAAACAACCAAATCATATTAAAAACTGTTGAATTTTTGAAATCATACCTGATTCACTATGGCTTCGAATTGCATCCTGCAAGAGAGGAGATGGAGCAGACAGTTAATAAATGTAGGAGAGCACACGAAGGAACAAGCAGGGCTGGTGTGGAAATTGCTGTGCCAGTTTTGGTCAAGTGCAATACACAACTGGCCAACAGCTCCAGGACTGGGGATTTGCTCATCACACCAATCCTGCAGGAAACCCATGCAACTTGTGAATTCTTACAAAACAGGGAAGAGATTCACAGCATATTAAAGGGACTGCTACCAAAAAGGAAAGAGAAAAGAAAGGACACCAAACAAGAAGAAACAGCAGCAGTACTGTCTGCATCCCCCCTGCACCTCATGCTCGTGTTCCAGGTGTGGACAGAGCTCCTGGGGCAGCCTCTGTCCCCAGGGACAGCTCCCAAACAGCTTTTGGGTTCAAGGTAGGACTTCTAAACCCCCCAAATATTCCAACTCCGTAACCGTTGTGAAAGAACTCTCCCATAGCACTTCGACCCCCCAGGAAGGCTACATCGAGTGCCCCTACACAAACCCCTCTCCTTTCCCAAGCACATTCCCACCAGGAATTTGGCATTTGAGCAGTGTTTTCCCACAGGTCACCAGGACAGTGCCACAAGTCTTGCCTCATGCCACGGGCACAACACAACTCTACAGCCATGCACAAGAGAGAACTGAGCTCTGACAAACAGCACTCCACAGCTTTTCTCACCTGCCACTTGTATTATCCCCAAGTACAAACAGGAAAGGGAAAATATCCAGGGACTGTGTAAGTACAAAGCAAGAACATGCACTACAGAGAGGTTAAACACTGTCAGAGTTAACAGAAGTCAATTCAAACTCTCTAACTAATTAGTAGAATAATAAATGTAAGATTTCAAAGGAGGACAGAACAAGCCCACATTCCACTACCCGGTTTCAAATTCAGACCATCCTTAGCAAAGATTCAGTTATGAAATACATTGTTTTAGCTGATTAGTTGCATTCACCCAGGCTGGACTATGCACAGCATTCTTGCAGACTGCCACTGCTCAACACCTGAGTGGATTAAAATCTGCACAAGCTGTCAGGGGAGAACTCTTCAATTTACTCCTTTTGCTCACTTTAAGGATAATAAAAACCTTTCAGAACCTGAATTACAAGTGATTGGTTTTGTACATCAGTCTGAGAATGTAACTGCTTTCAAGGAAGCTGGCAAAGGGTAACTAAAGAATTTAAAATGTTTCTCATATTTATCTACATGGAGTTCTTACTTTGAAAAAGTATTTTTGAGCTTCAACCTGAAGTGAATATTTGCTTATTTGCTTCTGAATTCAAGAGCAAACAAACCAAACCCCCTGGCCTTTAGAGCTGTTCTCACAACACAAATAACACCATCCCCAGTGCTGTAGTCTGTCAACTTTACTTTGATGGGAAATAAAAACAGTACAAGGTGTTCTTAATCTCAGGGCTTTGGATGGGTGCAGTCAATAAAAGTAGTTTCCAGAGGGGAAAAAGCCACACAATGGATGTGTTTTGAGAAGGTTTTGCTTTAAAGACTGTGTGACCTAATGCTTTCTAATCCAAGCCTATTCAAATTCAGAGGAGGATGAATTCAGCCAGCTAAACTAAACACGAAGCTCTTCATCAATTTGCCTCTTCCAATTAACAGCCTCAATATTTGAGTATAAACATGCTGGGAAGATTCTCATCAAATCAGCTCCAGATTAAACACTTCACGTGGACACTGCCATGGCTTATGAGTTACAGCAATCCTGTTAATCACAAGAAAACAAAAGGCACCAAGGAAATACCTACTCTTCCCCTCAAACAAAACCGTCTGCACCAGGAGCTGGGAGAAGCATTCAGGCTGTTATTCTAGGCCAACACAGTAAGAGATAAAAGAAAAGAACAGAGGAAGTATAAAAAAATATTTTTAAATATTAAATGTTAGGCTAAATGAAAGAAAAAGTAACCTAATTTGCTTGAGAAATGATAATTAAGTGCAGAAAAAAATTTAAGTAAGTATTCCTGCTCAAACCCAGAGGTTCACTAGGATCTATCCTTGGGTAAATCACTTTTTTATGATAGTTTTTCTCCTGGTGTACTAGAAAGTCTCTACTATGGTTTTGGGGTTTTTTGCATTGCTCTGGGGCCTTTTAAAATCCTTTAGGACATAACTGTTTTTATGATAATGTGAAGAGCCAGATAAGAAAACATTTCTGTCTTTACTGCTCTGCATAAAGAATAAAGAAAGCAATGTATCCTTAAAGACTCTACCAAAGCAAATAATTCAGATTTTCTTGTGTGCTTCATTGTGGTTTGTGCCATCAGAGATGGTCAGCCAGGCCTCTGAAGCAGCAAAAAAGGGCTGTGAGCCAAAGAAACCCAAAGAGAAAGGGAGGACACCTTTGCCCATAAACCCAG
The DNA here is from genome assembly GCA_013398075.1 of Notiomystis cincta. NCBI lineage: Eukaryota > Metazoa > Chordata > Aves > Passeriformes > Notiomystidae > Notiomystis > Notiomystis cincta. The sequence goes on from VZRX01012416.1 coordinate 20,120, forward strand.
CTGACACAGACCCTCTGACCAGAAATGCTTCCTGGGGCTGCAGGGCACTCTCGTTCTGTTGCCAACAGAGGAATTCTCTAACTCACTTCAGAGCATCTTCACATTTCACAGAAGCCCATAAATCACCACCTGAAGATGCAGGTGAACTCAGCAAAGGCTTTTGCATGGCCTCAAGAGTTTTTAAACTATTTGTTTAAACTATTTGTTTAAAATATTCGTTTAAAACTTTTTGTTGCAAGCAACAAAACAGTGCTCACTCTCTCTCCCAAGTCCTGCAGCTCAGCACTTTCTTCTGCCAGTCTTTCCCACACACCATTTTGTTAAGATTATCACAAAACAAAATTTAAAAAACCCAACCACATTAGGCCTGAATTCCAAGAGTTCTCTCTCACTACTGTCAGTCTAAGGGAGGAAAACACCAGAAAAAGGTGCCTGAAGGCAAGAAACAGCAGAAATAGTCTCAGATAGAACTGGCCTTACCCCCAGGCCCAGAACTGCTGCTAATTCCATACAGGTGTAACACAAACCAGACCACCAGGAAGCTCTGACCTGAGCATTCCAAAGCCAAGAACTACACCCAGACTTAGAGCACCTTTAGCCTGATTTAAAATAAACACCAGCCCCC
>VZRX01012416.1:20763-44868 GCA_013398075.1 Notiomystis cincta
TTTTTTTTTTTTTTCACAAAACTGAGCTTGTTAAGCTCCACCTCATCTTTACAGACCCCTAAAATTTGCCTAGTACCCCAGCAAAGTTGATAGACTGCAAGAATTAATCATTAACTTATGCAAATGTGTCTCCTATACTCTTTACCACTCAGCCAACTGAGGCAACCAGTAAGCAAATGAGAGAAAGGCAGGAAGGAAACCCAACCAGAGACTCTTAATGGGCAGTGGCAGCTCGAGTTGAGCTCTGTGCTCTCTGGCCCCAGCAGCATTACCTCGATTATCCGGCTGTCTACAGGCATCGTGGTGCTGACCATGTGCACGTTTGGGGTGGATGTGGAGCGCTGTCTTTGCGACAGAGAGCCCTCAGAGGAAGGGTTGGAGGGGTTGAAAGTGAAGGCATGAGGTGTGGAATACCTGTGCTGGGAGCTGAGAAGGGAAAGAGAGAGAAAGGGAAAGTTGTGGTTATTTTTCTCCCCTGCAGGCAAGTGAAAAACACTGTTCAATGTAACCTGTCCAAAAGCAATATATACACAATTCCAAGCAGAGAAAAAGCTGGGATTTACACAGCTAAACTATTTGGTCAGGTGATTCATTCCCAGTTTAACTTAAGAAATACATTTTAAAAACTTGAAGACCTTGTCAGTTCACATACTTAATTAAGTATGTTTAGCTGAGGTCTGTTCTGCTGTTACAGATTTTGCCACAGTTCATCTCAATCTCCATCAAATCACATTTAATACTGACAAAATACTGGCTCTGATAGATGAATTCAGGTTTGTGAAATGTAAACATTTAAACATTGCTCATTTCAAGCCTGTTAAATGCATGGCTTAAGAGCTAAGCCCTGAATTTGTAAAGCTTTTCAAGACTGTTCAATGGTTTGCACAGAACAGCCAGCAAGGAAGTCATGAAACCCAACACCAGTTAAAAGGAGGCCAAGACTAAAATCCAGCTCAACAAAGAGTTATAAATCACAGCTAAGGCCACTCGGGCCATAAGGATCCCAAAACACAAATGTATCTCAACTGAAATAGGCCAGCCTTCACAAAACCCTTCAAAACATCCATACAGTTATTGAGTCACTGTTCAGCAACACTGGAAATAAGAGAGATGGCAAAGATCAATTCCTGCTGCAGTTCCCATTAAAATAAAGAAATAAATACATAGAACCATTTACAAGTCAGCTACGTGCTCTGTGCCTCATTCCTGAACAGATTTTTCAAATGGGTGCAGAAAAAACAAAAGCTGGCCTGCTCTCTTCAGCCTCTAGAATTTCAAGGAAAAGAATACAGGCACATGTTAGGATCAGGGGACAGGCCCCTTGGAAAGGGACACAAGTTTCATTTCAGCACTTCTAACTACAGGAATGTTCTCTTTAGGTATCAGAATTTTCTTTAAGAGGAGCCTATTTTCAGTTCCCTCTGTTGTTTCTTTAAACTCCTATCTGTCATCATAGTACCAGATCATTATTTTAGTTTATGGACGTCAATCATCCACCATGAGACACAAATCCTTGATGCACACTACCTGATCAGATAAAATAAACTTAATTCACAAAAATACCAAAAGGGAGCCTTGGATTTTCTTAGGCAGGAAAATAAAGGTCTCAAAAAGGCTCTAATACTCCACCTTAAAATTTTAAGGCTACCACTTAAAAATATAGAATCTCCAATCAATGCTTTGGTGGATCTAAGAACAAGAAAGAATCATCTGTGATGAAGTGGTGTTGCTGCCTTGCACATTGATCCCAACCTTCTATCAGCTTGCTCTGCTTTGGAGGAGCTGGGGGTCTTTTGTTGCTTTGGACTGATCATTTTGAAACAAGTGTATTTCCCAAAGGAGAGATGACAGGAAATACAAGCTTACCTAACAGGTATCCGGGAGACAGACTCCCGCATCCGTCTCATTGTCAAGGGAGGTAGTGCAGGGACACCACTGTCACTGATATTTGAATTTGGGAACAATCTGAAATATCAACAAAAACAATTACAATTTCAACTGCTACACTACCTCCTGTACAATGCTCTTGAAAGCTGAAATTTTTAAAGGGCTGTTTCTCTGCAGCACGATAACTTCATGAACACATTGCTGTCTTTACATGGTATTTTTCCTCTGTGCACAACTAAAACCTCTGCCTTCAGACTCCCAAAGGAAAGTTCCACGAGTTCTTTCTAAACTTGAGAGACAAAATCTTTTTCCATCAGACTTCAGGCTTTCCTGAGAGGGTATTTGACACAATTAAATTCTATTAAAGCCAGGTAGCACCAAGTGGCACAAGTCATCCTTGAACTCTCTCAGCATGAGAAAATGCATAACTACATGACCAACAGTTATTAAAAAATAACACAACTACTAAGACACATAAAAACAATTACAGGCTTCAACACTTTTGCATAAAAGGACTTCAAACATAATAATTTTCAACTTTTTGTAACTGGTATTAGGGAAGTATTATCCTTCATCTGTTACAATTCTCACCATTCACCATTTTCAACAGTGGCACGAGTTGTGAACACCAATGCTAACACCAACAGCTAAAACCCAACTGAATCATGGCCTGGTTTACTCCTAACAAGTGTTGTGTGAGAGGAACTGCTGTCCCCCTGTTCAAACAGAGGGCATTGGAGCAACTGCTTGGTCATTCAAGATGTTTATTTGTTTGTCCCAGAATATCAAAATCCAGAACAAGAACAAAATGCAGTTGATGTGCACGGCCTTCTCTCCCTGGGAACAGACACTCATTGCTGGCTGTTTCATCAGGTCAGTACACAACTCTGCATCACAGGCACTGCACTTCCCAACAACCCAGAAGCACCTCTGTGATAAGAGAAGGAACCAACTGTCACAGAGAATTGCTGCAGCCATTAAAAAGGAACAGTCCTTACAAGAGCTGCCTGATGTTGCTCCAGTCCACACACATGGTTGGCACCTTGGTGCTGCAGTGCTCGTGGAATTTGTAGCCACACGTCTGACACCGAAAGCCATTGAGCAGGAACTTCTGGCAGATGTCACAGAAGGCAAGTTTCAGAAACGTCTTCCGAGCCTGGAAAACACAGCAGGTGATTAATCCCAGCTAATTACCCTTCATTAACCGAGATTTGCATCTTCAGAGCCCGACAGAAATAAACAGCCATGCTATCAGAACCCCCAGATTGCTACTGAGTTTCAAACCACACTTGAATATTCTGGCATGGATTTCCAGTTTGGTTGGAAACCTGGGAAATTTAGAAACACTGAGAACTTTATTTACAAAAGAACCAAAACAAAACCACAAGGGGAAAAAAAAGGACAAATGTTCTGTCAAATGCAAAAGCAGTATTTTTCCTCAGCAAGATGACAGAGCTGTGTGAGCCAAGAGCTGGGGTTTTTGTTTGTTTGCAGCAACACCAAAGAGGTGAAAGAGGATCAGACTGGAAAGCCCACCTCAGTTTATTTATTAGTCAAAACTCCTGGTGTTTATGATTAACCAATATCCCTTGCATGAGAAATAAATTCCTTAGTAATTATAATAGTCTAAGAAATTTCTACTTTTTTTAATAGCAGTCTACTTATTTTTTTTAAAAGCTCCTGAAGTATGAAAAAAGAATAAAATGAACCAAAGGGTTTCTTCCTCCAGAACCTACTGGGGAGGAAGGCTCTGAATTTCAGCTTCTTCCAGATCTGGAGACAAATATTCCTTTTCTGGTGACCAATTGCAGATGACATTTTCTATAGTTTTTTTTTTAAGTGTAATATAGAAGTAAAGTACAGGTTTTGTAAATCAATCCTAACCTTTCTAATAGAAGTCAATGACAATCCTTTAGGATTTAGGATTGCCACCTGGCACAGTGTATTTCTACAACAAAACAGCTCCCAGGGAGAAGACAATAATGCAAGGTAAAACTGTTACAGTTGGGCATAATCTCTTTGTTTTTACAAAGAATTTTAAAAACTTTTAAGAATTTAAAAAAAAAAAAACCAAAAAAAAAACCAACAAAAACACTTTCTACTTTTTTGTCCTGTATGGAATAAATAATCCATTTTTGAGAAGGAACTACACAAACTAAAGTCTTTCATTCCCCCAAAGAACACTCTGTCAAATTACAAGGCAAAATGAGCTCACAAAACATTGTCATGACCTGCAGAATTAACAGCACCCCTAAATATCCAGTACAAATACCATCAGTCCAATAAAGCTGCTGAACTTATCCTTTTTTGACTGATGAGTCAGAGACTGAAAATGCAATTTTTCTCCCTTTTCTGGACTTTAAAGACATGGTTATCTTAACACAACAGTTACAGACACAGCTATTTATAGAAAATAAAGGTATTTATACAAAATGAAAATGGCAATTATCAGACTTGTGAAGAATATGCATAATGTGAGCTTTGACACCTGGGGATCACCAGTGTAAATAAGTACAGTTCTGGCATTTCACTGCAAATTGATACTGAGGCTGACCACTGCAATGTGCTTTGGGGGCAGCAGGGCTGAAGGAATCAAGCACAACTCCTGAAAACCCTGACTCCAGAAATCCAAGAGCTGTCTAATGCCCAAAGCATTCTCTGGCCAAGGATGTGGTTTGATTGATACAAGTGACATCAGAACAGAAAGCAGGAGAAGCTCACAAAATTGTGTGTGGTGAGTGGGACGTGATCGAGGAAGTCCACCCGCAGCTCCTCTCCGATCAGGGAGGCAGCATCTGTGTTCCAATCCAAACGCACTTTCTTTCTGAAAGAGAAAATGGGCACAGGAGCACTTTGGAGCTAAGTCTGCTCTCATCAACCATTACTTGGGTAAACTGAAAACAATTCCCAAAAGAGCGTGGCTAACCTTTTACAGTGAGCTAGATCTCAGTGTCTTTCACTAGGAAAATCAGAAGCGACTTGGAACACGCTGCAAGTCACGTCTTTTTCTGCTCATTTGTTAACATGTTATTTATATGTACAACATTTGCTATAAAGCACTTAGAAGATTTACTGGAGTCACAGAAAAACCCTTATAAATATAACACAAATTATGAGTGACAGACTCAGTGACACAAAAGCCATTATTAGGTGACTGGGCACTGACTGGTGACCCCAGACTGGCCTCAGCTGCACAGAAATGTAACCCCACAAATGCCTGAGGCTACAGGGAGCTTTAAGCCCAAGCTTTAGGAGGTGTGAAGTTAAGTGTATTAACTCCATGAGATACTTTCACTCCCTCAGCTTGTAAAACAAAATCATTGGGTATTTAATAGCAGCATCCCCGGTCCTACAAAAAAATAAGGAATATCTGAAGTGAGATTGAAATCCAAACACTGGGGAGTTGGAAAGGAATGCAGAGCCCTAAAACCAAGCACACAGAACTGTTCAGGGAAGCAGGCTAAGAATCACTAAAACGGAAGTTACCAACTGCCAACAAAAGCAGCACAGAAATGCACCTCAAATACAAAGGTATCACTTCATCTGGAGCATGGCAAGACCCTCACTAAGGGGCTGCAAGCATCTGAGTGAACCCTTTCATTGTTAGTTTTTTCAATATTTAGGTTTAAAACAAAACTAAAACTGTTAATACCCAGGAAGCTGACAGTTTCCCTACAAGAGGGCAAAGAAAGCAACATGGAAGTGTTCACAACCAAACTGCTTTTAAAAGAAACGAGCCAGAGGGGAAAAAAACATTAGAGCTGCTATTCCAAACCCAAGATTTTTACATTCTCTGGGTGAAAAGTTTCACTCTTACCCTTTTGGTTCAGCAAGAAGTCGAAAAACTGCACAGCATTCTGGCTGCAGACCTCTTACTTTCAGAGCCTTCATGAGACAGTCATGCAAGGTCATCCCATTTCGCACATTCACCTGTGACCAAAGGAAAAAAAAAGCAACCAAACATTTAGGCAGTGACTGCACAATTTCTTTAAGCTTCTCCAAGAGTGGAAGACTATTTTCTCATTTTCTTTAGAAATTCCAGGAAAACTGCACAAAGTGCATTTGTGTGCACTCCTGTGAAGGAAGTTCTGAAGCCATTTTATAACTTCCCAGTTTCTTACAATTACTGAGTTTCTGTGAAACAGGATTTTATACAAGTAGGTAGCCTATAGAAGAAATAGAAATGCAGGCAAACAGAGTTACCTCAAGTACAGAAAAGGGCTTAATTTAGATTTCAGGGAACTTTGAGTAAGACTATTATTAGGTACACTCAGCTCTAAGAAACTGAACAAAAGTGTTCCCTCAAGAAGTTTCAACTTCAACCCCACACTTCGTTGTGGGCATCCAAGTGAGGAAAATGGTGACAGAACTGTCATGCAGGCATCACTGTCATCCAGCAAGTGCCTTTTCATGGGAAATATGCTCACGTGCATTAGAAAATTCACAGCACTGAGGCAGAGCAATAGAGCTGCTCAGAATACAGATACAGTGCATGTTTAAAACATGTCCTCTAAAACCAACCAGCTGCTGACCACCACTTGATCACAGTAAGACCTTTCTGAAGCTGGGACTTTCTCGTGCCAGATCCACATCCCAGTGTCAGCAGGGTCACAGGCCATTTCTGAGCTAAAGGCAGCAGAGACTCACCACGGTGCGCTGCTTGTTGGGCAGGAAAACACGGATGGTGTTGCTGGTTTTGGAAGTATCTGAGATTTTGCCATCGTCGGACGCCCGGCGCTGGTAACCAAACTGCTGGACAATGGTAGGGGAGATGCAGTTGGGGCCATCAAAGACAGAATCCTTGAGTCCAAACCCGTTGCTGATGGTCTTCCAAGCTCCCTGGATGTGCTCCATTGATGCGGCCTGAGGAAGATTGGGAGAGTCAGGGAAGGCGCCGCAGTCCTCACTCGGAAGCGGCGCTTTCTCCTCCTGGCACAGCGAACCTCAGCCTTTTCTGGAAGCATCTGAAGCTGCACTGCCTCGTGATGTGATCAACCTCCACGTGCATGGCACTGCTCACCCACAGCTGCAGGAGCAGCCTGACCCCTGAGAGCGTTTGACTTTCTACGCACAGAGCACCAGGAATAGATGTGTAACTCCTCTGGGTCACAGGAGGTCACTTTACCACGTTAATTTACATAATCAGTGCCTCAGGGGCCTTCAGAAAGGCAGCCAGATCATAGAATCACAGAGGATCCTGAACTGGAAGGGACCCCCGAGGATGATCCAGTCCAGCTCCTGGCCGTGCACAGACACCCCAAAATCCCACCCTGTCCATCCCTGGCAGCGCTGTCCAAGCTCTCCTGGAGCTCTGGCAGTCTCAGGGCAGTGCCCATTCCCTGGGGAGCCTGGGCAGTGCCGAGCACCCTCTGGGGGAAGAACTTTTCCTTAATCTGCCTGACCCTCCCTGGCCACAAGAGTGAAGAGTTCTGTTAGGAGGCCAACACAACAGTCCTGTAAACCAGACATGCTCAACAAGCATCAGCCCAAACTGTTAAGAAAAGAGGCTTCATGGGAATTATAATATAGAGAATTAATTAAGGAAACCATTTTCATCACTGATTTTGAAGCTTTGGTTATTTTTTTTTTTAATTCTGTCACAATTTAAATAGTGTGAAACAGCAAACAAAATTTCTCAACCCTTACAACTACTACACTCAGTTACATTCCAGCATCAATGACGCCTGGGAAAAGCAGGATTGTTTGACCTGGGAAAGAGAAGGCTCCAGGGTGACCTAACTGAAACCCTCCAGTACCTGAAGGGAGCCACCAAGAAAGATGGAGAGGGATTGTTTACAATTAACAGGACAAGGGGGAACGGCTTCAAACTGACAGGGAGTAGGTTTAGATGGGATATTGTGAAGAAATTCCTTCCTGTGATGGCGGGGAGGCCCTGGCACAGGGTGCCCAGAGGAGCTGTGGCTGCCCCTGGATCCCTTGAAGTGTCCAAGGCCAGGCTGGATGGGGCTTGGAGCAATGTGAGACAGTGGAAAGTGTCCCTGCCCATGGCAGGAGTGGCACTGGATGAGGTCTGAGGTCCCTTTCAACCCAAATAATTTTATGATTTTACAAACATCTTCCTGTGCAAAGACACCAACGACCTCCTCCCCTATACACTTCCAAACCAGCACACAATTCTGCACATGCAGGGACAAAGGTAAAGGTATCACTGCATATTTCCCCAGCTATCCCAACTGCAACGCAGCTTGAACTCCAAATTACATTCAAACATCTTGCTCAAAACCAGGCAAAACCAAAGTCTGTACTGAAAGCAAACTGCCTAATTCAGAACACCCAACACTCAGTTACTGAACACCTGTCAGCAGTTGTTCAAGTCGCATTTCATGTGTGGTCCTGCACCTCCTTTGTTGCAAATTATTTGAACCCTCCAACACATTTCCTCATGTTTATGTCAGAGAAAAGCCAATGGTTTGTTTCACTGGAAAAGTTAAGTTGATGGAATTCTTGGATAAAAAAAAAGATCTCCACTAATGTTAAGTGTCCGTTCTGGGGTGCCCAGAAGAATAAGCTGAATTTCAGAGTGTTTTCCTTCACAGCACAGCTCTGAAAAGCCACAGCAGATTTGTAAGTAACTTTGGTCCAGAGCTAAACCCAGGCCTGCCCAGCAGCCAGAAAGGAAATGCACCAAGTTCCAGAGAAACGTTTGGTTTAGGTGAATCATTACTATCGCAGGCAAAGCCCAGAGCAGCACAACTCTCAGCCTCAAAGGGAACTTTCAGTCACCTCCTAAATATCTCCTTCACTGACAAGGTACACAGTGACAACATATCCTCACCTCCCCTCCTGCCAATCCCTGTCATTCCCAAATCCATCAGCTGTGCAGCTGTCCAAAGGTACAAAATATTTAAATGTCAGTAAGATTTAAACTCCGTGCCCAATCAAAATCTAACAGGACCGAGATATTTGGAATTTTTTTTCTTTTTAAATCTATGGCACATAAATGACAAGAGTTTTATATTTGATGTAAAAGGGAACAAAGAAAAGGAAGACACTGAGAAATTCTGGAAAATGGAAGGGAGATAAAATTCAGGAATATAATCAAGTTCACCACACATAAGCACCTACAACATCTCACAATTCCCAGCCATCAGAAAGGTGAAAAACAAGTTATGTTCAGGTACAACACCCATATAATGCACATGGCAGCTGAAGGAGTAACAGCAATAAAAACTGAGATAAACTCTTATCTAAGAGGAGAAAGATGAAACACAGAGAGACTCTCTTAACTTACCCTCTTATGGGAAACTCCTTTGTTTCACCCTTACAGGTAACACATGAGTCTAAAGAAGAGGAGCTCAACTGGATTTCTCTGCTGAGAAGCTGAGATAAGGAACAGCAGTACAGCCATCAAAACCCTCTTGTCCCTGCTGATTTAAGTCAACACCCCAACATTACAGCCTATGTATTTAATATTTAGATATGTTGCCAACATTTCCTGAAAAATTCCAGAGAAAGCAGGACATGACAAAGAATTCAAACTTGCATTTTGACAAAAAAGATAAGCATACCCAAAAAGTTTCTTCCCTGCTCTCAGGGTATCCTCTCTCCCAAACACTGCACACTGAAGGCCCAGCCTACCAGGAAAGATCACAGCAATGTATTTTAAGGTTGTTGCACACACAGAAAATCACAGACAGCAACTGCTATCAGCCTTCTGTGTATCCAAATGTCAGTTCTATCTTTAATTAGGCATTTGCATCCTTCTCTCCCAGGATCTTTGTCTCAGTAAGTGCTGGACAGTCTCAGGACTGGGCATGTCTGGCACAATCCTCCCCTCCAGCAACACCCTCCTCTCTCGTGCTGCTGTGCTTCATCAGTGGGGTTCTGCCATCTCTTCTGGCTGAGGGTTCAGTCCCTGGCAGTCTGGGTTTGCTCACAGACCTTGACAGTTCCTTTCCTAGAAAATGGATGTACCACACACGCCATCCTTAGCTCTCCCCTCCTTCCTGAACCGAGGGCTACTGGAGCACTCAGGGAGGAGCCAGTGCTGAAGGCAAAGATGAGAACAGAGGTCAGACCCGGCCTGGAGCTGACATAAACCTGCCAAGTGGCCTCAGGGTGGAGGGGCAGGGGAGAAGAAGAGGAACTTCAACAGATATTCACAGTCCCCTGGGGAGAGACAGGGAATCCCTGCTGGAAAGCTGCAAAACTTGCTCTGCCATCCACTGTACAAGGGCTTGCAGCTGGAAAGGTGGAGCTTGTTGAAGAAACAGCTCGATTGTCCTGCTGCTGACTCTCACAGCTATTCACACACAACCCTCTGTGGGTGACAGAGGCTGCAGGGCCTCACCAACACCCCTTCACTCGGGCCACGAACACTCTGGTAGAGAACACTCAAATTGTGGCAGTGCATGGGCAGACATGTTCACATCTCAAGCCTTATTCCAGATTATTATCACAGAAGGACAGACAGAAAATCTGCTCCTTAGGAGGTGATTTCTGAACGACTTACACCTTTCCCCCGCCCTCCAGTGCAAAGAAGGCTGTCTTTAAATTTATATAAATATACACAAAACTATGCCCTTGGAACTCCAGCAGCCCACTGCATACACATGCATGAGGGAAGAGAATTAATATGAAACCTGAGCAGCTTTAAGCTGACAGAACACAACATTTAATGACACAACCTAATACTGCACATCCACACACGATTCCTGGCTTGTTCAGAGAGCACTGAACCAGCACAACAGCAGGCAGACAATCTCTGACACAAACCTGAGCCCACCCTAACAGGTAATTCATGTGCAGAGCAGAGCTCACCCTGCAGTGTCCTGTGACCTGGGCCCTGGCATCGATTTGTTTATTCCCTCTGGGTGTTTTGCTCCAAGCAGTAATTGATTAAAGGCATTTTTACTCACTGCACTCATTTACTCCAGCTCCCCCCAGATCCACACCAATTCACTCCATTGAAACTATGCTCTGAAGAGAAATTTAATTTAAAGGGACAATGATTTGACAATGATGCCTTCACAGCTATTTTCTTCTTAGGTTTGTCTCTTCCAGAAAAACTAGCTTTTCTCTCTAAGTTAATGACAACCACGTTTCTGAAACTTAATCATTACCAGATACTGGATTTATGTTTATGCCATGCTCAAATAATCCACTGCCAGCTGGATGTTTTCATGTATCTTTCTAAAAATTTTCTTTAAATCTTTTCTTCTTGCAGCTCATCACTTTCATGAAAATGACTTCAAACAGCTTTTCTACAACTGACAAACTGCAATAGCAGCATTCAAAGAATATTTGAAGATATTAAAGTACATCATTCCCCTTGTAGATCCAGGACTGCTGGGAAACTGATACTGATTGGTTTCATACTAAATGTTCAGCCTGAGCAGAAAAATAATGACATTTACTCCTGCAAGTCCCCCAGGAGTACTGCACACTGTGACCAAGACTGCACTTTTCATTAGTGCTTTTTGCATACATTACAGATTCTGCTAACGAATCATTCAAACAAGTATTAGACCAAAAAGCATGGAACAGCTCTGGAATGTGCACATCTGACAGGAACAAATTCCTGGAGATCAGTCACTCATACACAATCAATACATTCATGTCATTCATTCTAGTTCAAAAGGTACTGTAAGTTACTCTTTTTCCATGACCAGGACAAACTGGTGGCCTGAACTGTTAAAAATTTGTCTCCCTCTCTAAAAAATGCCAAAACTGGTACTGAAGAAGGCTGAAAGTTCAGATGTTACAAAGTTGAACTCTCACTACAGAGTTGAGGTACTTTGTCCTTTCTTTTTTCTGAAACAAACACCAAAAGCTTTCAAAAATACGTCAAAACAGTTCCCCCCTTGCCAACACACACATGCTGCCCCTTTTATCCACACAAATCAGGAGTGCTCACAGTCATGTTTCACAGAATACACCTATAAAGGCAAAAGAGCACAGAACAAAGTCCAGAATCCATTTCAAAATGAACACAAATTTTGTCAGTAAACATAAGCTTGAAAAGCTGCTTAGAAGAAAAGTTTTCATCTCTGACACAAAAAAATCAATGACCTATTTAATCAATGATCTATCTGTGGTCTTTTCTCCTCCCATACAGTAATCATCCATTGATTTAACATTGCTCGAGTGACCAAGCAAATGGAGGAAAACCACAGATTCAAACCAGACAAATCTCTCTTGTGATTCATAGCAGTATTTTTTAAAAGTAGCTTTTCAGAGCAGTAGAGGATAAATATGGACCCATTCCTATGTGAATGAATAAAGCTGTGATCCATGGAAATACAAATGCAGGGCATGAGTTGGGATCAGTGTAAGAATCCAGGCAGATCCCTCTAACATCTACAAGGTTGGTGCTTTTCCTTCACGTGTCCTTCATTTTAAGAGATCAATGCCAAAAAGCAAACTCCTCCCTAACACGACTGACAAAAATTAAAAATTAACAGAAGGAAATGTCAGTGTTCAGGAAAAAAAACCCAAACAAACAGAACAAAAAACAAGTGAAACACACACAATTTCTGCCTCTGTTAGGCTGATCTCAAAAGGATCTTTTCTTTTTTTCTTTATTTATCAGAACTATTCTGTTCTCAGTCTCTACTTCAGCCTTCAGGAAAAAAGTAACACTGGTTTTCCAACAAGTGGGCTCTATAGTAAAGAGGACATAAGCAATGCAACTTTCAACCTGCTTTCAGATTAATTCATTTGCAAGATTAGTATCTTCTTGTATTATAAAAGCTGCTGTCAGATTAAAACTCTGGCTAGTAAGCACAAACCAAGCCAGACTACCTGTCTGCAGCAGGCTGTACTTTGGGCTCTACTTAGCAGGAATCTGTCACCAAAATAATCTGCACCTTTGGCCACCCTGCTCTTTGTTGGCTACTTTTCCCAGCCAATTCTCAGGAAGATCTGCTTGGTTTGTCCTTTGCACACAGATCATTCCCATGTCAGTCACCTGTTTCTTTCCACATGACATTTCTATAAAATTCAAATATGGAGCTCGAAGTTTCCCTACCAGAGCATAATTCCTACATTAAAGAAACAGGAGCACTGAAAGAGGGATACAGAATCCAAATCTTTGCTTTTCTCAAAAAAACCCCAAACAACACCAGGTAAAAATAAAAATGCAGCAGGTGTTTCTAAGCAGTCAGAATGTTTTTTAATTGGATTTAAGAACAGATGCTGAGTTTACATAGATTCACAAAGAAGTCTATGGAATTGCTATTGAAACAGTAGAAAAGGAAAAAGCAAGTAAAGTGCACAAACATTTTGTACAAATCAAGCTAACAAAGCACCAGAACTCTGCCATAGAATAAAACTTCCACTTTTCTTTAGTACAGTATTTCATAAGTTTTTATCTAATGTGCTCTTAACATTATGAAGACTATTAAAGCTGAAGTGATATTTAAGACATGCTCCTTTTTTAATTTGGCCAATTCAAACTCATTCCTAGAAACAAAAAGCACTGAACACTGCTTTTTAAAGCTGATTGTATCAGACTCACATATGACAGTCCTATCACTCAGACTTGTTTCTGTGCCATAATGGTAAATTCTTCACAGGAGAATCCTCCAAAGTGAGATTTACAGAGATCACCTTAGACTAGGCCTTGCACTGCAGACAGAAGTGGGACTACAAGTGTTTTGTCTTTACATGGTCAAAACACTCTGGACAAGCCTTTTTTCCGCCCCAAGTGTCTCAATCAAGTGCACATACCTTCCCAGCCATGTGCCTATTTGCATTCTGCACTTGCTCATGCTCCAATTGTTCCCAGTCTGAAAGCCCCAAACTGTGTCTGCAGTTGCCTGGAACTCATCCACTTTACAGCAAGGATGAAAAAAGTTACTCAAATGTCAGCAATCCACCAAATGCCCTTCCCACACAAGTTCTCAAGGATTAAACAAAAAAGTGACTGAGAACCTCAGCACAAAGAATTCCTGGCTCTGTCCTCTCTCGGTCGCGTGGAGGAAATGCAGCACCACTGAGAGCACCCCAGATTTACAGCAAGCTCAGCTCTGAGACAAGGAGCAGCCTGAGGATGATTAAAGCTGCTGGATGATTAAAGTGCTCGTGTCACAGAGAGCCTGCACAGCGCTGTCAGACAGCACTGCAAAGCACCAGGCAGTGCTGAATTACCTGGACAGCCCAAGAGGATGCACTGCCCAGCCTGCCCAAGAGCCAGCTGTTCGCTGCTTTCTCGCAGGCCAGCTCTCAGCCAATACATCGATTTGATTAAATGTGGGCTCTGTGCCAGGCCTGCAGTGCCACGCAGAGGTCAATAATGTGAGTCCAAGAGCTGGAGCGTGGAAACAGACGGGCAGAGGGCAGGGCACAGGGACAGAGCACCAAGCAAGGCTTGGGGAGGGCCGTGAGGGAGCCTCTGGAGAAGATAAAGCAAAGGATTCTCCCTTGCATTTTATAACAAAATGCACCTGGGATTAGCTGGATATATCTTTTCACAACATAATGCCTGGATAGCTCTAACAACTTTGTTTTCTTTGTTTGTATGCACCTGTATTTGCAAAGAAACCTGAATAAAAGGGCAAATAAAAACAGAACGTACTTAAAAATTTAAGACTGTATACAACAAAAACTACTTAAGACTATGTCAAACATTTACTGTCCTGAGAGCCCCCAAGAATGAAATTATGCTTCATTTTAACACTGTATTATTAAATACACCCATGAAAGTACAGTTCTGGTTTGGGTGGGGTTTCAGGTATTTAAATACTTATTTAAAGTGCCATTGCAGCCGTTTTGTTTCAGAAATAGAGTTTTAAGATAATGTCACAGACACAATTTACATTAGGTCTGGATTATTCCCAACAGACCCAGATACAGTTGTGTGGAAAGGCAAATGCCATTTGGAGAAGACAGGCAAATATCAAGAGCTGAAGTTCTAAACTGAGGAAAGGCTTTTCCCCTGCAAAGTAAATACCCAAGGAGACTGACTAAATTAAGAGCTAAAGTTAAACACACACTTCTGATAAAGCAAATCCTGGAACAACTGTTGGTACCATAAAGACTTTGGGGCACTCCTCAAAGAACAAAATGTGAGTTTTAGCAGCAGTGCAGGGATACAAGCACAGAGCTCAGCTGAGCTGAGTTTCCCTTCTCCCAGGAAAGGTCCACGCATCTCCAAAGAAAGAATGGGGCAGGATAAGGAGGAAGGGGAAGATAACAAGAGGAAGTTATTTATACCTTTAGTTCTCTTTCAGCAAATGAAGTCCTATGAAAAAAGGATGAAGCACATCATCTGTGGGAGGTAAAAACAGAAAATATTTACATTTTAATAGACAAACATATACAAGCAATGCAAAGCAAATAAATAACAAAAAAATTACATCACTGATGAATTATCATCCTTCTACTTTCAGGGTTTTCAGGCTCTGCCACCCTTTCATTATTTTATGCAGCAAGTCAGTGTAAGGAGACACAGACTGCAGGACAACCAAATGCTGCCCAGCTCAACAGCATCTCATCCTTACTCCAGAACATCATAAAAGTCTTTTACAGCCAGAAACTCAGTGAAGGGAAAACTAAATAGGAGTTGAATACTCCCTTCTCACACACCAGTTCCTCACTTAGCCAAACACCTTGCTGACTCACAAATGTTGACAAATCCTGGAGACAAAACAAACAGTAACAAGCAGCTAAGCCTCTGAAGGCTCACTGTATCTTGCATAAAAGCACCAACTGTAAGAGGAAGAACTCCAAGGGGAGCTGAAGAAATCTTGATGGGATCATTCCCCAAAAAGCTTTCCCTTCTCCAGGCCAGGAGTCCCAGCTTCCCCAGTCTTTATAAGAAATAGAAGAAAAAATAAAGATAAGATCTTATACTGCCAGCTCACTTTTGGTTAGAAGTATCCTCTCTTCTGGACAGAGCATGTAGGGAAAAAAAATTAAAATCAATAAATAAAAAGAAGCTGCAATGATTTTACCAAGACAGCAAACTCCCAAAAATTAACAAGAAACCAAATGAATGATCTGGGACCTTCACCTTGAGCCATTTTTAGTCATTTGAAAATTAATTCTACTTAAAATCTGAACTGTGAGTTTACCCTGCTTACTACCTAGCACACCTGTCTCCAACAAGCATTAAGGAATGCAGCATATAAAATACTGTGAATATGGTTTCCATCATGGAAAAAGATCAGCAGGGAGACTGGGGAGAAGGAAGGAATTCTGCTCTTGTCACACCAGAGGAAAAGGTCAGATCTTCAGTTATAATCAAACACAAGAGAAGACAATGAGTCAGTAAGATGGATAATGTTACATGAACTGATGGGGAGAGGTAGAGAGCTCACGAAATGAAAACCCAAAGCATTTTTACTGTAAAATCAGCAAGAAGAAAAAGAAGTCTCATGCATAAATCAAGAGGAGACAGCACAGCATAAAACAAGTGTGATGGGTTGAAGAAGAAGCAGGTGCAGTATTTCTGTCTGCCACCAAAGCAATAGCTGTAAGGCAGGAAAAATTACGTATTTTTCTTGACAGATAAGAGACATATGACAAAAAAATCACTAAGAACATCTGCTAACAGAACTGGCAATAAGGCTTTAAGAAGTGAAAGAGTTTGCTGAAAAAGCCCAGCTGTTACTGCAGATGTGAGATTCAATTAAACCTGACTAGAATTGTTCACTAAGACAATGGCAGAGGCAAGGGAGAAGAAAATCACTGTGTCCTGGAGGAAGTTTGCCTGCTTGCAGGATTTCCACCTGAGATGCACTGAGGAGAAGGAGCAAGGCCAGCAGGGGCCTGTGAGGGGAATGCTGAACTCACAAAAACAGATCACTCATCACGTTTCAGTCTCAAACCATTGCTTTGGAAAGATTCTGCCCCAAATACACTCCTAAGTGCACAAAGATCCAGGACAGAAGCTGGAGGTTTGGGTTTCAGTGTTGTCCATCACTTCTGAACTATAGATGTTGATGGTTTCAGAAAATACACCTTGTATTTGAGATAAGGTAACACAAATGTCAGACATTTCAACAGTCACACATCTCTGTGCCACTGGACCCGTGTCCCACTTTCAGGGCATTCTTGCTGTTTGCTCCAGTGTCCACTACAAGTATTTGGGTAGATACAGCATTCTGTCACTGGCAGTGCTGATAATCTATCCCCAGAAAAAAATACTAATTTCCTATAGTGTGCAGGAATACAAATTAAAATTTAATCAACATCAGCCTGGCCTTTTAGAAGTTAGGATAAAACCCTCCTACTACACTTATTCCTAGGCTACACTGTTAATCCTCATCTTTAAAACTCACATTGCCTATTCAAAGTCTCTACATGAAAAACTGAGAAAGATAAAACAATCAACATGCAAAGGAACTCAAAATTAAAAAAAAAAAAANACCCTCCTACTACACTTATTCCTAGGCTACACTGTTAATCCTCATCTTTAAAACTCACATTGCCTATTCAAAGTCTCTACATGAAAAACTGAGAAAGATAAAACAAACAACAAGCAAAGGAACTCAAAATTAAAAAAAAAAAAAAAAACAACAAAAAACCTCTGCCAGACATAAAACATGCAAATGAAAGTGAAAGAATCTCATGTAGTCACAGTTACAGTATTATTTGTGCTGACAGAAGAAAAGATATTTTTCAATGTAAGACAGTTTTAGTCTCAATCTGTCCCATTTTATTGAAAGTTTTCTTCAGCACATACAGCACTTCTGAAACAGAAAATTATTCCAGGTACTGTCCTGTAATTCAACATCACAAGGGCAGATCTTACTGGAATAAGTAAAAATAGCAGCAGTGAACATGCCAAAGGACAGTCTTTCCACTACAGGGGCAGTGCTTACATTGCAACATCAGCTGGCTCTCTTTTTATAACCTCTTGATTGCCAGTGAGCAAGTTACACAGTCAACTTAAAAGGTTGGAGAAATCCAAGAGCAAGCTCTGGCCCTGTCTCTGAGCTGAAATCAATCCACTGCATCACTCTGACCCCAGCCCTGTGCTGCAGCACACTGTTCTTGCCTGCCTAAGCTTTCTACCTGCTCCAAAGCATCCAGCACAGAGGGATGATGTCACTCAGAACACAGCGTATTTCTCCTCAAATGTCAGCATAAAATTAGAGGCTTGCACACTTTGTTGCTCCTTTTGGCTGCAGCACACTGAAGCTCCTGAATTTACTCCATCCTCTGCCAGCCACACAACCCATCCCCTAGAGAACTCCTTTTATGCCATTTCTGCAGACCAACCAGCCTGGAACAACCCCTCCCCAGCACTGAACTCCCGATGGGGTTTTTTCCACATAAAGATAACAACCATCACCACCTGAGCACTCACAGTGAGAGCCCAGGGATCAAACAAAGCCAGAAATGTTGTTTTACCAGAAGAGGCTCTGCTCCATAGCCAGCAGCTTGACTTCCAGGTGACCAAAACTGCTTAGCTTTCTAATTAGGCACCAGGGAAACCTGCACCCTCCCATCTTCAACACCACAAACAGGTTCCTGCCTGCTCATCCTACAGATTGGGATTGATTGGACAGAGATTCCCAAAGCTATTGGAGGCAGATGGAGAGGGAAAAGAAAGCCTGGAAAAAGCAGGGAGTCACTGAGCTGGCACAGGTACTCTCACACTTTTCTGCCTCAATCTAAGAAAAAGTGACTGATCATCAACATATTTACCTCTCCTTAAACCTGGGAGAATCAGAGACGTTTGCTATTTGCACACAGTGGTCCCAGTATTTTATCTTAAGAACTAAACATCAGTCTCATACAAATTCAAGAGGAGAGTTTAGACACTTTTGCCATACTTTTAATGCACGAGTTTTATAACACAGGTTTCACCAAAAAAACCAAAACACTCAAACACATCAAATTACAACAGAAATACATAAGAACTGAAAAAATATTTTAATGTGGTTATCCAATAGATTAGATCTGAAGGAATTCAATTTCTATCAGAAATCATCAAAATAAGGAAAATATTAACCCAACAGTAGTCTTGGAATTAACCATTACCAGAAAAATTCTGAACTTCAGGAACTGAAAAAAAGGTCTTCTTGACTATGGAGTCACATCCTGGCCATAAACATGAGCAACTTTCAAAGAAACTTTAGAACACAATTTCTACAGCAGTTTAAACAACCCCGAGTTACCCTGTATCAAAATACACCTTTTCAAGTGAAAGCTGGAGAGGTAATTACAGGCACTCTTACCTCCACGTTAAGTGGAATTAAATCCACTTTACTTTCTCTTTTACAAGGAACTTTTAATACTGTACTTTCTATGATAATGATTTGAAAACAATATAAATAGCATTTTTAGATAGCAATAAGTTAAGAATTTAGGAAAAAAAATTAAAATATGATTAACCAGTATTTTGTCTTCCCAGCAACATTTCCATCCTCAAAGCTTCCAGTTGAATGGTCCTCCCTACATCTGCTCTGTTTTGCAGGATTCTCCCTCTGTGTTCCTGCATTTCTGCAACAGTTCCATGCAAATAAATAAAAGGGAGTACGTGCATCTTCACCTGCCTCACCATGCTCCTTCTGTTCCACCAAAAAACTCTTATGTAATATCTCATGTGTGTTTTATACTCTAAGAAAATTAGAATAAAGAAAAAGAATGCTAACTTAGTCATCTTTGCCACAGGTAGCGAGCAAAGAGAGAGCAGTGCCTTTGTGGTGTGCTAGTAGATTGAAAAACCACTATAAAATACTGAACCAGACTTTGAGCAAACACTCTTAAATGGCTGAGAACAAGAAAGTGGAACATCCAAAAGACAGGACAAATTACTGATACAGCTGACAGGGATATAGACTGGAAGCAAACTAAAAGACAAAAGAGAAAAAGAAAATGGGTCATATGTTTAAGTATTTTAATATATACCTTAAATGTTTTCCTCTACAAAAGCATTAGAGCCATCTTTCTTCTAGTTGTGCACTATCCTGCATCTCCCTCT
Source organism: Notiomystis cincta (assembly GCA_013398075.1). Classification (NCBI taxonomy): domain Eukaryota; kingdom Metazoa; phylum Chordata; class Aves; order Passeriformes; family Notiomystidae; genus Notiomystis; species Notiomystis cincta. Next base: position 40,547 of record VZRX01012416.1, read on the forward strand.
TGTTAATCTCTCAGCTCAGCACTCCCAAAATCCTCACTTTCACAACTCCAGCCTGCTCTACGGTGAAAAAATTTATGTAAGAGAGGACTATAATAGGGGCTCAGAGCCATTTCTTAAAGCCTGAACCTCTGAGCCAGCTTTAATTAATCTGGTTAACCCCACGCCACACCCAGCTGCGAGTTAGTGAAGCAACCTCCCTCTGCCTGTGAACTAAAAATACACCAATGGCTCAACTGCTCGTAGCCACACTACGTGTGTCCATCGGAATGCCCCATTAATTAACGCCCTTTTGTCAGCTGCTCCTCAGACCCGAAGCGTCTGGGGGACAAACCGATGGCAGGTACACACCGGGAGTAAAATCCGAGACGGAGCCCTGGGACAGCAGCGAGGGCAAAGAGCAGCACCCCGAAATCAAGGCAGCACCTGCAGAGCACAGCAAGTGCCAGAGCCGTGAAAGGGGCTCGGATCCCAGGAGCTGGAGATGCAGGAAACACGGCACAGGCGTTTTCACGCTCCCCACATGCACAGATTATTTGCAAGGCAATTCTCCAGCTTCTGCCTGCAGTCGAACAGCTCTGGTTTCACTGTGCTGCGGCTCTGCTGCCTTGCTGCACGCAGGATGCCTTTGGAGCAGCACGGCAGAAAGGGCACAGACCCTGCACCTGCACCCAGACCCTGCATTTGCCACCCTGCTGTGCTACACAAACCCAGAGTTTTGCTCTTAAAATCTCCCATTCCCCAGAAGCGAGCAAAACCCACTGGGAAATACACCACACATGGAATACAGCACTTAAAAGCCTGAAAAAAGGATACTTATGTAAACATAGTATTTATTAATTATCAAGTTCTAATTCCTAGCTCTGAAGTCTACCAAGAAAATGCTTTTCTCATTTACAAATGACTCAAGACCAGCACTTTGTTTATCCTCATCTGCTGTGTGCACTGCAGCATTTCAGTACACAAGATGACCATATTCTATTAAACTGTAAAAGGTCAGTACACACTGCTGCAATAAAATCAACTTTGTGTAAAACAGATGACATTTATAGTACAAACACAATATTCAAGTCACTAAAGGAACAAACGTGCGCCAGCTGCTTTTCAAAGCAAAAGCATTGTTTACAAAAAAACAGCGCACGCAGCAAGAGCCAGCAGAGCTCGCAGAATTATTCACAGAACTTGGGCCAAAACAGACTTTCTTTTCAGAAAAAATAAGAACATCACTGAACATGGGTTACCCATACAGAATAAATTGTATCTACTTCATGCTGTCTCAAAAGCCATGAGCTAATGCATGCTCATTGCTAAAATACCTGGTTAATTTGTCATGAAGTTAGAATTGTTATCCAAGTCCCCCTGCTGTTACATCAATTCCTCTTTCAATTAATTTGTAGAGCTGACCAAATGTTTCCACAACCTTATTCAATACACAGTGGATATATTTTGCACCAGAAAATACCAAAGGGTCTTGCAGAAGCAATTAGCCAAAATCAATCCAAACTGGTATAATGCAGATGTAAACATGTCTGTTTACAAATTAAACTTACGTGAAAAACTGAAATCATGCTTCAATCACAGAGCTTGAAATTTGGTAAATCACAAGTTTTCATCTTGCTTCAATGGCTTTTGTTGCTTCATTTTGACTTATGCAATTTGATGGGTTTATTATAAATAGAACACTAAATACTATTTTGCCTTACACACTCGCAAGATTTGTGTGTTTCTAATTTAGAAGGGTCCAGGAACTTATTTCTTACCACACAGTCATCCTTTTCAATTATTCATTTGCCTCTACCTGAATTGCCATGAAAGTTTTGGAAATGCAGCTGCACAAAACCCCCCCCTTTCCCTCATTCCCTGGGCGAGTGGTGTTGGGTGATCGTGGCACCCAACTGTCCTGCCTCTCCTCCAGCAACTCTTGGGCATTTCTCACTTTTAAAGTTTGCAGAGGCACAAAGAATAGGACATTTCCACAGGATACAGAAATAGGAAGCCAAAGCATGGAGGAATTCCTTGCTCTCCATCAGCCAGGGCACCGCAGCAGGAGCACATCCCCACGGAGCGCCCAAACCCACGGAAATCCCTCCCTCCTGCCCAGCTGGCAGCCCAGGGAGGCAGGCCAAGAACCGTGACAACACGGGAAGGGGAGGGGGAAACAACCGGGAGCGGGGAAGGAAAGCGAGAGCAGAGGGTGCTGGAGGTGTGACAAAGGTGTGCTGGCAGCACAGACCCAAATACCAACCTGCACTGAACCAGACCCTGCAAGTTCCTCTGCTCTACTGACTTAATTTGCAATATAAAACCAATTTAAACATCCAGAACACAGAAGTGAGTGCATCAACTCAGCTCAGTGCTGAATCTTGACTGAAGACTCCTTTCTATAACAAAATTCAACCCAACAGCTTTTGGTTCCTGTCTCCTACAGGAGCTTGAAAACCAACAGCTCTGAATTTAATGTTTTCCAACAGGAAAATTTGGGTTTCTTCTCAACTCCTGGTTTTCCAACAGCGCAAAGAGCCACATAAATAATCTGGGGGGAGGAGGGGAGTAGATGTCCCAGAAGAAATTACTGCTGATTTAGCGCACCAAGAAGTGCTGACCAATGATTTCCGTGGGTCATGTCTGTGGTTTAGAAAATGAGTTATTTTAATAAGATGTAGTAAGTTCAGGCCCTGAGACAGCAGTGACTTCATACGTAATTTGAACAGAATGCACGGTTGGTTAAGAATAAAAAAAAAAAGGAAAAGGAATTAAGCTTAAAAATAAATAAGGTTTAGATATTTGGAAAAAAAATAGGCATTTTTTTCTGCCACTTCCAGCTTTTCTTTCAAAGCAGGTTAATCAGCAGTGTTGCACAATAAGTTGTCCAGTCCTGAAGATATTAAGAATAGCAACAAACCGTATGAAAAACAAATTTCAGGTCTCTGAAGGCATCACTGCCCCGACCCAACGATGCTACTTCACTTCTGATTTAATAATCTAAGATTAAATTGCTTACTACATTAATCAGTCACCATATTCATTTCACGAGCACACACAGAGATCCCCACCTCTTTCATGATTAATTGCAGCCTTAGGGTTTGCCTGCAGAAAATTCTCATTAAGACAAACCAAGCTAAAGCCACTTCCATTCTGAGTGGGTGTCCCCAGAAGAGATTTAAGTGAATTGCCTGGAATTAACTCTCTCACATTCATCAACTCAGTCTCTCCTTCTGCACCAACACTGCAGACCTGTCCTAAAGAATAAGCAAGCCCATTCCAATGATATCCTAGTTTGCCACAATGCAGCAATCCTTCAGGCAATATCAGGAGCTGAGTTTTTCAGAAGCATTAAAACAAAAGACATTTTCACGTATTTTAAGCTGGCTTCAGTTTTGGAAAGATGATGATTTTTATACCACTACAGATCCTCCTGGTTCTGCACACCTACAACCTCCAGCTGCAGCTGGAACACAAACTGTGCTGCAGCAATCCCACTGCAACTGGTTCTGCAGTCTCACCAGCCCACCTAATGCATTTATGGATATCACTTCAAGGCTAAGAAGGAAAACAATTCTACTCAAGTCCCTTGGCCTGCCACAGGCGAAATGAACAACGGACAGGGCTGGTTATTGGTGTGTGCAGTCAGGCTGGAGATAAAGAGAGGCAGGGAAGAGCACAGGGCTGGAGCCCAGGCTCTGCAGGAACACCACTGCTACACGGCAAGGCTGGACAGCTTACGAGCAATCAGGACACGAAAGAACCTTACTCCTGTTTGCAAATGTCTCTTTCTAACTGAATTTAAGTTGCAAAAAATAAGCAAGCAATTCAAACCAAAGAACGCCCGGGCAGAAAGAATTCAGTTGTGTTGATACACCTAAAGGCGTTTTCTACTCCCAGCTCAGCAGACCATGGATCACAGAAACAGGAGGGTCGGGGAGCCCCGCTGGAAGCGCAGGAGGGACAAAGCTACAGCATCACAGCGGGGACCCGAGGAGCCCCGGCTGTGGGCAGGGCACTGCCCCAGCTCTGAGGGATGCTCATCCCACTGCTCGTCCTCCCCTGGACAGGGCACGGCTCCAGCTGTGCGGGATGCCCGCTGTTCACCCTCCCTGGACAGGGCACGGCTCCAAGGCTGCGGGATGCCCGCTCTCCCTGTCCCCGGGCAGGGCAGGGCAGGGCAGGGCTGCGGGATGCTCACCGCGGGCGCTGCGGGCCCGGCCCCGCGCTGGCACTGACAGACGGCAGCCACGACCCAGCCCCGCTCCCCCCGACCCTCGGGCACCCTCGCCCCGCCCCGGCCCTCTCGGCACCGACCCCGCAGCGGGAGCCCCGGCCCGGCC
>VZRX01012416.1:45248-62166 GCA_013398075.1 Notiomystis cincta
TGAGGCAGCGCAGCCGCACCTGGGCGAAGCCAGCGCGCTCCTACCTTGTGCAGAGCGAAGCCCGGCTCTGAAGGGAGCAGGCAGCAGTTCCCAAGGGGCGGTACGTGCTGAGGGGTGGGGTGTGAGCTGCTGGGAAAGGTATCTGCGGAGAAATAAAAAAAAAATAAAGAAAGAAAATAGCGTGCAGGCTCTTTTCCTAGAGACAGGGACCAGCTGTCAGGCAGCAATCCCTGTGTAACACAGCACGGCGTCCATGGAAAAACAGGGATTCCAAAGGGCTCTGCTCGCTCTTAACTGGCTTATTTTAGCTTTGAAAACATACAGAAAGGCACATCAAAATAGTAAATTATCGCCCCAAAACACACCTTCTCAGGATAGCCATTGCAAAGGAAAACATTTCACCTAGAACTGTTTTTAAAGAGCGTTTACATGTTTGTATTTACAGTCACGTAAGTTACATTAACTGTTAATTAAATAAGCGTTACTCTAAAAAAGAGCCTCCAGCAAAATTCCCAGCCTTATTTTGGATTTCTCTACGGAAGAAAGTTCTGATATAAACCAAGCCCTGAGTTCAGCTAAAGTCACGTTAACCTCGGAGAGGCATTAGCAAGGACAAGGAAAAAGCAGCACTGTTGGGTTTGCCTCTCCTAAGCACCAAATAAGAAGAAAATCTCCAAACACAGAGAGCCCTCAGGTGCAGGTGCCCTCCAGGAAGAGGTGTGGTTGCCAGGTAATAGTAGATTGAAATGGGAATGGCAACCAGGAGCTCTGGGAGGCTGAAACAGAAGTTTCCATGTTTCTAAAATCCCGTGATTCCCATCTATTCCAGAAGTTAGCACTGATCCCAGTGTAATAACGCTTTCAATTTGGAGGATATTGCTAAAATAAATATATAAGCTTTTACAGCAGCCTTTTACAAGACAAACCACAGGGATGTTCCAGCTTTTAAGAAAAGACCTTTTTCTCTAATTTTCCCCATTGCTGTGGGCTTGGACCTACCAGAAAACCAAATCCAGACCGAGGTGGTATCTACTGAGGGCAAAATTTAAAATCCAAATCACTCTTTTCAAGTTCTTTTAGAGTAACTTCTCAGTGTCACATTTAAACTGAGGAAACACAGGTTCAGTTTATTTATACAGCTTTAAAAGGAGCCATATCCATGTACCTGACTGCAAAACCCAGGAGAAAAAAATACAAAAATACACTCAAAGCAGTGTATACAATAAATATTCACATGGCTTTAGAATGAGCATGTCCAGGTAATATGGTAGTTCAGATTTTAGCAAAATATGCAGAAGGACCTTACAATAGTGTAATGTAAAATATAAGTAGACGTCACAAAGAGCTTAAAAAGAAAGAGGGAAAGAAGAGAGGAAAAACCACCTTGAGAAAAGGAGGTTTTGACAAAGACCTTTCGTGAAGTTTTAAACTTCTTTTAAAAGACTGGAACAGCGAAGGAGCGTAGTCATGGAGCAAATAAACACAGATCTGGAGGAAAGCAAGCCAAATTTCAGAGTTAAACAACGCAGCACGTGCAGAGAAAGACAATAATGGCAAGAAAGTGACAGAAAAGCAAACAAGGAAAATGAAACATTACGGCACTGAAGTAGAAGGGAAACAAAAAACTGAGGAGACTTTCCAAAATCAACTGAAAATGATCAGCATTCTTCCCGAGGTTGTTCTGGTTTATGTTTGTGAGTAGAACGTCCAGGTATTGGACTTGCATTTGTCTGAGTGTATAACCAGATCTCCATTTTCAGCATCTGGAGGTTTCCACCTGTATGAAAAGCAGCCTGGGGGGTGACTGGGAGGAGAATGAGAGCCACGGGCTCCAGGCGGAGTTAGTGACAGAGGACAGTCTGCCTGCCTGTGGCCCCGGGGCTTCACTCCCTTTCCTGCAGTGGGTTCCTCACAGGCAAAGCCGCCTCAGTCTGTGGGCTCAGCTTCCTCACGGTCCAGACTGGAAGGGACCATCCCCAGGGACCATCTTTGAGAAGAGCTTTCACACTGACTGCTGGGAAGTGAAGCTTTCCCTCGGTGGTGGTAATTCCATCTGCTGTGTGCAGTATTCCTGTGTTCCCAGTCTAACCTGGCTGTCATTACCTGGGGATTTGCAAAAAATATCAAATGTTTGGAGTGGCACCACGTAACCTTAACTGTATCTTTAATACCTGCAAGCCTCAGAAAAACGAGCAGCAAGAATTAGGAGTGAAATGCTGGCTGGGAAAAAGAAGAAATGCACATACACACTCTGTTGTGAAATTTTGGGTATTAAATCTTACTCCCTCCTCAAGCCAAGGATTGCTATAGACAAACTTTGCCTTTTTATCCAGGGTACTTTCCTTCTGAGACATACCCAAAGCACTGTCCTTCTGCAAGGTTTGATTATGCTACAAATTATTCTCTTCCTCCTGCATAATTTGGGGGGGGTTGGGTGTGCTTTTTATTTTTGAGTAAGAAAACATTGCTTAGGAAAAACTTAAGTCAAGTTGGATACAAAAGAAGCCCAGCATACAGAGATCATGAAGAAAATGGCCTTGAACAAATCGAGCATTAGCAACCTAAAAGAGAAGCCAAATAAGGCATCTCTTATTTGTATGATGATGCATAAACTATTTATATTTTATCCTCCAGCTGAAAGACTTTATTATTTCTCTCTGCCACTAAAGTGTTCAAAGGAGTGGAAATACAATTTTTAGTCTGGGTTTTTTCATTCATTGAGAGCTTAAATTGCATAAATTACCTTACAACAAGGGGACACCTTATATATGAAGCTGTTAACAGTGCAGTAAAGTTGTTTTGCTGGAATGAAGACCATAATTTTTGTTGCTTTGTCAATGGTCAAGTTTTTACTTTATCCTTATCCAACTAAAGCTGGTTGCTGTTGGGCTGGTTGCAGTGCATGTTTTTCTCACCCTGTCCAGCAGCTCTGCAGCCAAATCTTGGGAGTCTCTGTTTTCCATATGAAAATAACACCTGACTTCCACAGGCACCACACAACAGTCAGCTTCACTCTTTATCTCATCAGTGATAAATGAAGCTCCCAGTGCCTTCATCACTTCTCTGGAAAGGCTGGATTTGGAAGCAGATCCGTGGAATGCAGCCAGACTCTGGACAGGGTGTGCAGGTCTGAGTCTCCCCAGCCCCAGGGCTCCCTCAGGAAACCTGGACGGGCTGATGGAGCTCACACTGAAGGGTGAAGGAATAACAGCACAGACTGCTTTAACTCACTTTATTTTCTTCAGTTACTTCCAGGGGAAATTCCATTTTAAGTTACCAAGGGCTGTCCTGCAAAGTTTCTTCTGTTACATTTTACAGGTGAAGACATTGGGCCACGGTTGCCTTCACAATGCTGCCAAAAAGATTTGCTTCACCTGTTCACTGCTTTATTCTGTATAGAAATTGAAATTAGTATCTTCATTTTTTTCCTTTTTTTCACTCCTTTAACAGTTTCATTTAAGAAGCACATTTATCTAAAATCACTATTCCATAGAGGACTATTATCCTTTGTTGCATATTCTTTCAGAATTAATTCCGTCTCTTTACTATAATCTATTAGGTGTTCATACTTAAATGGTTCTCAGGTGTCTTTCTATAAAATTAACAATAAATATGTTGGATGAAAACATCAATTACGTGGATTTTCAATACCAGTTTGTGTGAGAACACTTCAGAGTATAAATTGAAACAGCTTTTCATTAAGCCTTGCATTAATTAAATTATTCTGGGAGTGCAGCTCTGTAAACAGTAAACAACAATGAAAAAATAAAGCTGTATTAGCCCCTCTCCACTGATAACCTTACATGAAGGATTCCTAGAATTTTGCACAGACTGTGCAGCAGTTCCCAGCGCTGCTGCTGTCATTTATGGTCCTGCAGATATCCAGTGTCTCTGGCCTTGTTCTCCGTGGGCAGCAGAGCATTTCTGCCTCTCCAGTTTCAGCACAATGCCATTTGCTCCGGGGGGAATTCGAGGCACTGCACTCCCCCAGCCACTTCTTCCCCAGCCGTGCTGAGCTGAGCTTCCCTGAGTTTTACACTCTCCTTGCAGCGCTTAGGACCAAGATTTAACTCTCTCCTGGTGTGACAAGAAGCTGCTAACAGAGCAAGAATGCTGCTCAGAGCTCTGACACCTGAGATGTCAGGTGCAGGTCCTGCTCATAGACAGTTCTCCCCCATGAGCCAGCCCTGTGCTCGGAGTCCTTGGCTCTTCCACACCTTGGTGTCATTTGTATGGATCAACTGAGAAAAAGCAAACAGAAAATATCCCTAAAGCCACGTGGCTTCCCAGGGCTCTCTGTGAAGTTGTGCCTGACAGCTACAGATGTATTTTGTCATGTGACTATAACTGGGTTTGGAGGAATAGCAGTTAAATTCCAAATCATTTTGGAAAAGATTGAGAGTCTGGGTAAATCTCCTTTTAGAACAAAGGAAGTTTCAAAGAGCACAAGACAAATGCACCAAGTCTGTTGTTGGGATAGCAGTGGATACTGAGAATATCAAAGCATGAAAATAATTTTAGAATAATGTTTCATAAATTTAATGTGGAGATGCTGAACTGATGAGTGCCACCTGCACAGGGAATAAAAACTCAATCTGAATAAGCATTATTTGAGCTCCAAAAAGAGGAGAATTTTTTTTAAAATTAAAAATCTACGCTATAATTTGTGTCTATCTGAACAGTCATCCCTACTGCAGAGACAATAAATAGAGCACTTTGATTTACACATGTATTCTATTTTTGAAACCTAACCAAACTGGTTTATTTGGTTTATTTTGACTTTCTGAAAAAGTCTAACCACAACAAAATCTCTTCAGAGCTAGGTACTACAGTTTAAAAATAACAAAGCATAAATAGCTCTTTCCTGACAAACGTTTTTAGAACCCAGCCTGAACATACCCTAAAAACCTCTTCTGCAGCAGAGCAATTACACCTGGTAGAGAGCTGCATGAAGGATTTATCATCTGATCTAGTGTGACAATAAGCTGTGCACTGACAATTTCTCGTGGTAACTGAGCTCCATTCAATACTGAGTTTCCCTACAAGCAGAAGAATTACAGCTGTTTGTTGTAATAACATACAGGATGACAGCAAAATTTCATTTTTCTGTGGGGAATGAGTAGTGGCAGGGTAAGATAGGAGGTTGCTATCAGCCCATAGCTGAAAAATACACAAACTTTCCTTTATCTCCTCACAAATCATATTTGTTCTGTTTCTTCATCAAAAAGCCCAAGTGGTTTTTTCCCTAGTTGTGGTGAGGAGCCCTCCCTGTGATGTGTTTTGTGTGCACAGAAACCCTCGCTCCTGCCCTGCTCACGTCACTCTCGGCTCCTATCAAAGGCAGATTCCAGCGACAAGGAAACCCAAAGCAGCCAGTGAATCCATCCAAGTGCTCTCAGCCCTGCTATTCCCAGATAACACAGCTCTTTGCATGTGGGTATAAGGTCATAAATACCTGCCTCACTCAAAGGTTCATGTGGGCAGCACCCAGACAAAAGTCCATCTTAGCCAGGTGCTGCATTCCTGCTCTAAGAGAAATGCAGCTCTCCTTAGCTGGAGTCTGGTACAAAAAGCAATGCAAAATGAGAAAAAAAGGCTCAATCTGGCTTTCAGCTGCAGCCTATTTATCCTTTGTCTTTCAAGTTCATCTAAAACAATCAGATAAACAAAGATAGGTGATCAAAGGGCTGTTACTGCTGGTGATACACCCCTGCTGCAGCCAGCCTTTGATTCTCAGCCTCCGTGTCCTATAGAGCAATCTGTGCTTTGAGGGCCAGGACAATTAAAAATCATGTTGCAAGCACCTATCCTGAGCAGCAGCACTCGGGAAAGTGTGCCAGCAGGGCAGGGCTTGCTCCTGCAGGGGCAAGGTGTGAAGGCTGGACAGGGGAATCCCTTCCAGCCCTGTCCAAAGCAGGGAGTGTTCCAGGGCTCCACGGAGCTTCACGGGGAAATGTCACTGTGGGCCAGTGGACACGTCCTGTGCAGGGACCAGCACTGTTCTGTGCTCCCCTGGGCAGCTCTGACATGGTACACCAGTGTAGCTATGCTGGTTTGCAAAAGCTTGCATATGGCTGTGGCTCATCTGCTGTCTGATTACACAGGTGGGGGGTGTTTCTGTCAGCTGTTTCATTTGTTGAGGCCTTTTTTGCTGTTGCACATTCATTTCTCAGACTGGACAGTGGCAATCATGTTGATTATATACATCAGGATATACTCCTGCTTGAACAGAAAAGTCAGCTGAACTCCCATTAAAGCTTCTAATCCAAGCTGATGTTCAGTTTGGTCTTACTTTTGAAAGAACCCTTTTTTTTTTTTAAATTTCTTTTTGCAAGATAATAAAAACCCAAAACAATGCTACGAGCAAAACAAGTAAATTACTTGAGCAGTAATTAGCAAAGACATCAGGCCAAAGGAATGCAAACATACAAGTCTCCTGCTGGAGCTCAGTGCAGGAGCCCGGTGTGCTGTGTTGGGAGATTTGTTCAATCTCTCAGCAACTGCAGAGAAATGAGTGTGGACATGTCTGCTTGTACCTGAGTATTTTTAATACTTTGGAGATACACATCTAATACTCACAGGTATTCGGATTCATTTATTCAGACATTCCTCGCCTTCAAACCTATTTCTGCTGGAGACAGAAGCTTTGCATTAGCAGCAAATTATGCAAGCCTTTCTTCTCTCCGTGGAATTGGAACTGTGACACAAGGACTTGAGCAACTGCTGAAACATTATTGCTGAGACATCCATTCAGTTTGATAGTCAGGCCAAAGAAATACCCAAAAAAAGCAAATTCTAAAGCAAGCTAAAGCCTTTGCTTTTCATACAGCAAGTATTTGTGACTCAGAATAACTGGTTCTATGTACACACACAACTTCTAGACAGCAAACAAAAAACAGGTTGTTTTTACAAAGTGGAATGGATGGGAAGGAATAGCAATGTTTTGTTGCCAGTATGTAATAATGCATTTACTCATAATTCCAGCCTGGGGGTTGATGACTGCAGCATCCCCCCATTTCAGTCCTCACCTCCCTGTCCCCTCAACCCTGGGCAGCCTCACTGCAGTGTCACAGGCACTGGGGCTCTGCCAGGGCTCTGGAATTGCAGGCAAATAAACCCAGGTGGATTTTCCCCTCCTCTTGTGAAAATATTTCCCCTCCCCTTATCTTTGTGAATAAGGTACAGCATGACCAAAGATGTCTTATGTTGGTGCAAGTAAATCTTCAGATGCTTTGCCCCAGCACTCTCTGGGTAAATTATCCAACTTCTTGTCGTTTTCAGCCTTCAAAATTAGCTATTTTAACTAAATATTTGGGTGAAACATTCAGTACAAAGCAATAAATTATTTCCTCAAGAAATGGATTTTGATGTATCAAGTTTTCAAGTAGGATCATGCCAAAATTATTTGCTTTCTTTTTCCCCCTCTCCCTCTTCATTTATCTTTTGATAACAGTCAACTGCACTGTTCTTAAAGAAGTATTGATGATTATAGACATAGTTTCATCCAAAATAAAAATTGCATATGTTAGATGCAAATTTCATAATATTTTAAATGTAATATCCAGTATATGTATTGTTATAAATTAAATCTATTATAAAATAAAACAACTTCTCACCGCTGCTTTCTTTATACCAGGAGAGTTCAGGATATTTCCATTACAACTGAAGGCCTAAATTCAGATTTTTAGTACCATCAGAGTGAAGTATATTATTGAGATTGTATAAAACAGAGCTACTCAAGAGGAATTGCCATTTCTGGAGCAATCCTAGGAAATCTTTGAGTAAGGATAAGAAATAGGATCCATTCTCATATTTGACTCAATAAAATATGGATTTATTTAGTTTAATATAATGTAATGCACTTGAGTACTTAAGCACGTAGAAAATCCTGGTTTCTCTTAGGGATAGGAAAGAGACTCAAGTGATTAAAAGTCTTTGGTTACTTTTCCTGGTAGCTTTTTGTTGCTTGTTTTTGCAGGAAGTGCAGAATTCTCTGAGGAAAGCTCGGAGCTGTTTGTGTGGCTTTGTGAGTAATGGAAAGAATTTACACAAAATATGCCACCACTGTGTAGTGATATGGAACAATAAATAATGAAACAGGCAAGAGGTGGGGATTGCTCAGGCTCCCTTTCTATCAAATAGCTTCTCCTAGGGGAAAGTGGAATTGCTGTGGAACCCGTGGCAGTTGGGATGATCATTGCCAAGGAAGCCTGCTTTGGAATTTGGCCAGGAGCCACGATGTCCTAATTACCTTTACTTTGCACTTTTTGGTCTGAAAACACGACCTGGAAGTAGGTGGTGGTGTAGAATTTACTAATCTGGAGTAAATGGGATTGCTCTGCTGCAGCAGAAACCTGGGCAAGCTTTCAAAAATAAGAATTATTGTAAATATTATTTTGTAAAAGACTTGACAAGGATATAAAATCCTAGGTAGCCAAAGTTGAACAATATTGTAAATAATCCTTTATGCAGGCTATTAAAATGAACAATTATTTTCCTATGAAAATCAGTAGTTTTCCATTCAGTTCTGTGCTCCTCATTCAAGGAACAGCAACTCCAAGAAAACTTTTCTCAAAGAGGTTGAGAACACAGAATTATTCCACAATAACTCAGTGCAGCAGAAACCTTTCAAAGCAGTAAGCCCTAGAAATACAATTCTCACCACAACTATTTACTATGAGGCAAAACAGCCCTGCTCCTCATTAGCATTTTAAAATTAATGAATGTCATTAGCAAAGGGAGTGTGTCACACTGTTGCTGTGCCATCCAGTTGTTTCAGTTCCACCAACACCAATACCTTCCAACAGCCTGAACTGCTGGATTGTTAATTCCACCAACATCTACCTTCCAACAGCCTAAACTGCTGGATTGTTAATTCCACCAACATCTACCTTCCAACAGCCTAAACTGCTGGATTTTTGAGCTTGTCCTGAAGGTGTTATTCCGATTTCCTGGCTGATATTCCCGGTATACACAAGCAGCCCACAGACCACTGTTACCAGGCAGTGTTTGCCTCAGCCCCTGCTCTGCCCTGCTGCCACCAGGAGCCTCCCAGCTGCCTTTTCCCTTAGAGAAGTCACAAAATCAAGCTAAAAAAGTTTGGCGAGTTATTCTTACTAGAATGAAACTCTCAGGCAGATTAACTGAGTCAGGCTTCGTATTTCCTTAGCGAAATTTTCTAATTTTTGGCTTAATTTCCAGGCAAAAGCTTTCCCTTCCAGCAGGGGCAGTAGGAGTGATGTGCTCACTGCCAGTCACAGGTCTGACGAGCTTCGTCCAGGTTCAAGTTTCACTCTGCAGCAGTGTGAAAAACCAGGTTTGCTTAAGACAGCGTGGAGACAACCGAGGTTTCGTTAAATTCTCTGAAGCTCGTCTTTTCCTCCTCTGAAAGGCAGGGGCAGTGCTCTGCTCGAGGGCTGAGGTGCAGTTTAACATCCCTGTGTCAGTGTATCCTGAGTAAACGGGATTGCTCCCGCAGCAGGACCCTGGGCAGCCTCTCAGGAAAACAAGGACACACTGAGGACAGGATTTTGGAAAAGACGATTTGATATAAAATCCGAAGGGTGCCAAAGGCACGGCCCCTTTTCCCCTCGGGGCTCCGACCCCGGAGCAGCACTCGAGGCAGAATTAAAAATTCAGAATTAAGAATTCCCCACGACCCCTGGGCGAGGCCAGCCGAGGTGAGGTGTGCGGGGATGGAATCTCCCCATCTGGCAGCAGAATTCCTGGCTGAGAAGCTGCTGCCGATCCCACAAAGAGCAGCTTTTGCATATGCAAAGTCGGTCTCCAAGGCCAGCCCTGCTTACTCAGCTCTTTATCGCGCTCACATGAGCAGCAATAGCATGGCACACAGTCAGAGCTCCGGCTGTTAATTATTTCTTAATCTATTGTTCAGAATTCCACGGACGTTACAATTACTTTACCTGCCGAGGGTTTGAAGAAAGCCCGTGCGACTTGCTCAGAAGGTCGTAAAAAATAACAGCAGGAGTGAATTGGAAGAAAATTTGCTGATGAACAAAATTTTCGGGGACTAAAACAGAGACACTGAAAAAGTGCAATAGTGGATGATGAAATAGTAGATTACACCTTAATGCGAAGCTACAGTCGAGGAAAAGACAGCCTGGATTTTGTGTTATCAGTCAGGGGGGTCTGGTTTAGCTCCTGTCAACCACATAAAGAGAGGTGGGATTTACTGAGAAGAGCTCCCTAAAAATGCCAGCTCAGTGCTCAGCAATGGTTAAAACAAGAAACAGCATCAGGATTTTGAGATGGGAGAGAGATTACAACAAAACAGAAGAGAGTATTTAGTTAAATTGTAGAATTTAAGGCTGTACCCACATTTTGAACACAGCAGGGAGGTCTGTTCCTGCACTTAATTTATGTGTAACAAAATTAAGAGGAACAGCAAAGAGCACCAGGGATTTGGAGAGATATAAACCAGCTCCTACAGGATAAGCAACTAACTGCATTAGGAGTCTTCAAATGGGGAGAGGAAAGGATGAGAGAAAAAAACCCAGATTTTTTTCATAAGACAAGCATCTCTCCCATGCCTATCCAGTCATCTTGTGGGGACTGAGAAGACAGATTTGAGTAAGAACTGGAGAAACTCAGAAAGAAGATGCTGTGCTGGGTGTTTGTGGATATTCTCCATCAAACCATGGCAAATCCAGTGTGATTTGACAGGTGATCAGGAGGGGCTGCATGCAAACACAAAAGGGTTTCTCCCACTTTTCTCCCTCCAGTATTGTAGCAATCAAGGAAAGGTTTTCCTGAATTCAAGGCTGATTTTCTTTTTCTGGGCATCTGAAAGTCTTCTAGGCTTTCTCTAAATTGCCTTTTGGGATTTGTGTTCAGCTTACCATGATTTTATATTTGAAATGCCAGAGCCAAGAGCTTTTAAATTGCCATTTAGAAACAACTTACACTGTGACAAATTACTTCTTGGCAGCTAATATTGCTCTTTGCTTATCCTGTTTAGATTTGGAGGGAAAGATCCTTTTAGTTGTTTTCTTTTTTTAAATTAAAATCTCTAGATTATGTTGAGTCTCTAGAATAGCATCTTCAAATTAAACAACCTACAAACAACCTTTTAGCTGCTACTTCAAAATGCAGATATTGATAAAAACAATAATCTATATTGAAAAATAAATAATCTATTATTGATATACATTACTTGTGCATCTCCTAATTTGAAAAGTATTTAGGACACAAGATTTAGATGCAGATCTGTTCTCCAACTGTTCCACAGTTGTTGGAATCTGGATCTAGGACAGCCTAGGCTTTTCAGAGTAATTATGGCTCAGCTCTAGTGATGCTCTTGTTCCTTCCCAAAATCCTGGACAGCACATTTTGCCCTGCTTGACCTTTGTTTAATCAAGTAGCATAAACACAGAGTTGTTTCTCCAACAGAGAAAAAATACCAATATGACTTAAAAATACTTAGAACAGCTTGGACAGTAAAGCAGAAAACCCACCTGGTTTAATTTGAAGGGGTAAAAAGCTCTGCTGTGGTTACAAAAAATCTATAAATAACTTGAAAATCCTTGCCAGGTAAATCCTAAAGAAACATTTGGGGTGTTCATTCTGGAATAAGGGAATTTAGAATATATAAAAAGATGTTGAACTCAAAGTTTTTGTTTATATAGAGCTTGGCAACACAAAGCCCCACGAAAGTGTGCAACATGTTTTTAAAAAGCAAATTGAAAACACACAGGATTGTCATCCCAGATTTCTCACAAATAAATAAATTTAAACAAAAAAAAGGAGAGAGGATGGGAGAAGAAAGAGAAATTATATTTTCCCATGCAGGTATTCTTGAGAGAACAGCACAGCAGACTCCACCCAGCATGGTAAATGGTCAATTTGCAGAAAGCCAGGCTTAAAAGAGAAGTAAAATGAGGAACTCTGCAGTCTAAATAAATAAATAAATAAATAAAATACAGAAGTTCCCCAACTAAATAAATGTTCAGTGCTAAAATTTATCATCCTGATTCTAGGAACTCAGTGATATCACCACAGGCTACAAAAATAGCCAGCCAAGGAGTCACACGGAGTGATGTAATGTGAACGTGGAATGAAATCCTTGCTTTTTTTAAACTGAAAATCTTATATTCAGCCAAACTCCAGGAAAAGTACAAGGCAACCCCAGGGGCAGTGGCCCAGGCCAGGGGCAGTCCAGCTGTGCCCTCCTGATGCTCCATCAGTGTCCCTGGCAGGGCAGAGGAAGCGTGGTTAACCCCTTCATTTCTGACTGAAGGCATCAGCCCAGAGCCACTTCATCCCCTCTGTTCCAGCCCAGCAGCCCCACGCTGAGCTCCTGCCCTCAGGGAGGCACCTCATGACTTCTCAGGTACAAAAATGTTTTGCTTTTCTCTCCTGCTGGAAATAAAGGTACCCAGGAAATCAGGGATGCAGCACAGGGCAGCGATGGCATTTCAGTTTGGGCAGCCTGCACTCCCACAGGGACGTGCTCCAGGGTGAGGTTTTCCAAAATCTGAAGCATTTCAAAGAGCCCTAATTAAAAATATAATCCTGAAACATATCTACAGAAGCCAGAAAAAAAGTATGACGACTTTTGAGACTTCCATTGGAATATACTGGAAAAGACCAGAGTGCTGAGCTGGTTAAAAATAATAAAAAAAAATAAAACAACTTTTGAGACTTCTATTGGAATATACTGGAAAAGATCAGACTGCTGAGCTGGTTACAGATAATAAAAAAAAAAAAAATAAATCAACTGTTGAGACTTCTATTGGAATATACTGGAAAAGCCCAGAGTGCTGAGCTGTGAATTTAGATAATTAATAGCTGGATGCAGTGTGTTAATCACTGATGGCAGCAAAGAGCATCATTCCATAGCCCTGGTGCATGAGATCATTGGCCAAGTGGGTATTTCTAACCACATGAGAGAAGCATTGCTCCTTCCAGCATGGAATATGGCCAGAAAGGGGAAAAAATGTTTTAGAATGTTCTTTATGAAAAAAAAACAAATTAAAAAGTGGCTCTGCTATGAGCTGCACATGACTTGCCAGGTCCATTTTTTAGAACTGGTTTTGAATTTAAATCAGCCCATAAATTTATTCTGCATTTCTCCCACATCGTGACACCTGTGAGGAGTTTAACAACAGCCTCACCTGGCTGTGGAGCCTGTCACAGCCCCTGGTTGCTGAAGTTACTCTCATTATCCAGCTCCATTAATTCCAGGTTTCTTTAGTGGAGCACCTGAATATTCAAGTGTGATGCTTTATGCCACTTAATTCTCTTCACAGAGCTCTGTGTTAACAAGGAAATCTTGTGGTTTTAAGATAGAATGCACAATAAAAATATACACAACAATATCAAATGGCAAATTTTAGATGATAATGAGCAACAACTACAAAGGCTTTGGATTTAAAGCAGTGAAGGGCTCAAATTGTGGCTCTACCAGAAACTGCTTACTCGAGTCATTCAATTGAAATTAGCAGGTCTGAAATGTTTTCCTGGCTCTGGGATTAAGTTGAAGGCAATAAGGAGATTTCCAAGAATAGCAAAATGACTTTGTTAGTGATGGTGGGAATCAGTTGGGGAAAAGTGTGAAGTGGCAAGGGAATATCCACTGTATTGTCCACCTGCAGCTTCCAAAGCATCACACCAAAACTGTGAGATCACACCAAAATAAAACCAGATAATCCTGATTAGTCCTGTTTTCTGTTCTCCCTCTGCCCCCAGCAGATCAGGGGATATCTCAGATTATCACCACCACTCTGGATTCAGGAGCTCTTTCAGTGCCCCACGTTTCACTCTGGGTTATTGTGTCCTGTCCCAGCTTTGCTGCAAGGAGAAAATCAGCATTTCCCAGGGCTCCTGTCCTGTCCTGTACTGTCCTGTCCTGGAATCCACAGAGGAGCTGGAACTTCTCAAACCCTCACAAAACCAACACTCACATGACCCAAGGAAGTCACAGGACTTGGCGAAGGCTGAGGTGGAGCCTCCAGTTGTGCTGCAAGTTCTGCACAAGTCCCTGGGCTTGGGCATGAGGGGCTCAGGGAGAGGCTCCCAGGGCAGCTCCCACCCCTGAGCACCCAGAGCTGCTGCTCTGCTCCCACCCACAGGCACCAGAGCGTGCTCCAGCTGTGCCCAAAGCAGCACCCAGGGCTTCAGAGACTCTGGCAGGTCAGCCACACTGCAAAGGCCATCCCAGAGGTGTTTTCTGGGAAGTTAGAGGAGTTACATCTCCAATTTTCTCTCCTTCTCTTTGCTTTTTACACTTGCATCCCTCAGTGAGAAAGGAGGAAGCAAAGATAAGCTGAACATCACAAGACTCCCTGGGTGTTCCTGTAATGAGGACTCAGTTCTAACATTCTGGAACATATTTGGGAAATGCTTTGTTCAGGAAGGGTCCACGGCCTCCCCACACCTTGATTTCCTATCCTGGAAGTGGAAACAGGCACAGTTCCCTTGGTCTTTCAACACTTCCAGCTGTTCCTGAGGCATCAGCAGTGGTCACAGGAGGGACAAATTCATAAGCCAGAATTCCTGCCAGCACTGGACTTAACTGTAAGATTGGCAAGGGAGAGATCTCGAATGTTTACTAACACTGGAAGCTGTGCTCATGAAGAGGGGACACTGGGAAACAACAAAAATCCCACTTGGAGCAGGGAGAGGGATTGTAGAGCACAGCAGAACAGAAGGCAGAGCTATTTACTGCACACGTTGATTTGCTGCAGGAAATTCTCCCTTCAGCTGTGAGAAATGTTTATCCCAGTTCTGGGGGAAGAGAGGCAAAGAGGGCCATGGCAGCGAGGCAGGAGTGAACCCCCGATGGCCCTGGGCCAGGCACGGGCAGCTGGAGATGTCCCTGCACGAGAGGCTCCACCCTGCAGGAGAGCACTCTCCTTCACCTGAGGCATCTGCCACCCTTCTTTTCCATGGGATATGGGGAATGAAGAGGGAAAAATCTCTCAGTAACCTGCAGAGAAACTCCTCCTAAAAGGGCAGGCTTTCCAAAAGCATCTACTTGCATATCCTTCTTCATTAGGAAAAACTGCTTCTGATTTAAGTTGTTTTTTTTTTTTTTTTCGTTCTTACCACTTGTAGCATTTGCAGATTTGTTCCAAGGATCTGTAAAATCTCACATGTCTGCCTAGGAAGAGCTTCACTAACATGCTTGCAGCATAAACAGTCTGCTCTTGCTGTCCAAAACATAAACAGAACCCAAATTAAGAGTTACTCACTCCTCAGCACACTGAGTGACATTACAACGTTATAAACATTGCCCTTCCCTGTTTTCCCTCTGGCCTGTAAAAGCAGGAAGAAAATTCACACTCAGGTGATGCTGCAGTAGTTTTTTTGTTGTTTGTTTTTTTTTTTTATAGAGGCTATAAATTTTTTTTTTATAGAGGCTGTTTGATTCAAAACTGCTAATGTCTGAAAATGCCAAATGAATAAAGGTGATGGCCACTTCAATTCCAAGCTGTCCTAAGTCTTCTTTTACTTTGACTCATCTGATCTTTAATGGGCAGGACAATGAAACACTGCTGACATACAGCACTCCAGGAGATCTGAAGAATTCCAAGTAGCATTGCTTCCAAATCTAATTTCTGGAAATGGATGAAGACTTCCAGTGACAAGTTGAAAATGAAGAGTTATGTGGAATTTATCTTGAATTCTCTGGCCACATCCAAGGTTTGTTTGCATTAAGCCCTGACCTCCTGAAGCTACTCATGACCAACAGCTCGGTGTTTGAACCTGCACAGGGAATTTGTCCCAGGGATCCTCAGGAGTGTGGCTCATCTGCCTTGAGGAACAGAGGAAGGGCCCTGGCCAAGTGCTTTGAGCTCTGACAGTTCTGGGGTTATGTCTCCTGGTCCCACCATGCAGACAACGATTCTGCCCTGTGATCCAGTCTTTTGGAAGCCCAGCAGCCCCAGCCCTCTTTGTTTCCAGCCCCTGGCCCCTGCTATTCCCCTCTCCTGGGCTGCAGCATGCAGACCGTCCATCCCTCGCCAGGCACGAGCTCCTTTCTTTGTCTCCTTCGCTGCCCAGTGGGGGATTTCCTCTCTCCACTGGGTCAAACGGGGAGCAGGATCAGGAGTGCAGCCCTCACAGGGAGACAGGAGGCAGAAGGCAGAGCCCAGGCCAGCCCTCGGCCTGTCCCCAGCGTCCCCTGAGCAATGGCCCGGCCGGGCGGAGCTGCCCTCGTGGTGTGGGCCGAGGGCCACAGAACCAAAAAATACAGAACCACAGGGCCACAGAACCACAGAACCACAGAACCAAAAAAACACAGAACCACAGGGCCACGGAACCACAGGGCCACAGAACCACAGAACCAAAAGAACACAGAACCACAGGGCCACGGAACCACAGGGCCACAGAACCAAAAGAACACAGAACCACAGGGCCACAGAACCACAGAACCACAAGGCCACAGAACCAAAAACCCACAGAACAACAAAACCACAGAACAAAAAAAAAAACCCCCAGAACCACAGGACCACAGAACCATAGGGCCACAGAACCAAAAAACCACAAACCCAAAAAACCACAGAACCAAAAAAACCACAGAACCACAGAACAATAGAATGAAAAAAACCCAGAACCACAGGGCCAGAGAACCACAGGGCCAGAGAACCACAGGAGCACAGAACCACAGGGCCACAGAACCACAGGGCCACAGGACCAAAAAACCACAGAGCCAAACAAAACAGAACCACAGGATCACAGAACAACAGAAACAGAGAATCACGGAACCAAAAAAACATAAAACCACAGAACTACAGAACCAGAGAATCATAGAACCACAGAATCATAGAGAATCAGAGAACCATAGAACCACAGAATCAGAGAGAACCACAGGATCACAGAATCACAGAGTGAACCAAGTTGGAAAGGACCTCTAAGATCATCCAGTCCAACCTATGACCCGACCTAACACCTCCTC
>VZRX01012416.1:63197-76128 GCA_013398075.1 Notiomystis cincta
TTTTTTTTTTTTATAGAGGCTATAAATTTTTTTTTATAGAGGCTGTTTGATTCAAAACTGCTAATGTCTGAAAATGCCAAATGAATAAAGGTGATGGCCACTTCAATTCCAAGCTGTCCTAAGTCTTCTTTTACTTTGACTCATCTGATCTTTAATGGGCAGGACAATGAAACACTGCTGACATACAGCACTCCAGGAGATCTGAAGAATTCCAAGTAGCATTGCTTCCAAATCTAATTTCTGGAAATGGATGAAGACTTCCAGTGACAAGTTGAAAATGAAGAGTTATGTGGAATTTATCTTGAATTCTCTGGCCACATCCAAGGTTTGTTTGCATTAAGCCCTGACCTCCTGAAGCTACTCATGACCAACAGCTCGGTGTTTGAACCTGCACAGGGAATTTGTCCCAGGGATCCTCAGGAGTGTGGCTCATCTGCCTTGAGGAACAGAGGAAGGGCCCTGGCCAAGTGCTTTGAGCTCTGACAGTTCTGGGGTTATGTCTCCTGGTCCCACCATGCAGACAACGATTCTGCCCTGTGATCCAGTCTTTTGGAAGCCCAGCAGCCCCAGCCCTCTTTGTTTCCAGCCCCTGGCCCCTGCTATTCCCCTCTCCTGGGCTGCAGCATCCAGACCGTCCATCCCTCGCCAGGCACGAGCTCCTTTCTTTGTCTCCTTCGCTGCCCAGTGGGGGATTTCCTCTCTCCACTGGGTCAAACGGGGAGCAGGATCAGGAGTGCAGCCCTCACAGGGAGACAGGAGGCAGAAGGCAGAGCCCAGGCCAGCCCTCGGCCTGTCCCCAGCGTCCCCTGAGCAATGGCCCGGCCGGGCGGAGCTGCCCTCGTGGTGTGGGCCGAGGGCCACAGAACCAAAAAATACAGAACCACAGGGCCACAGAACCACAGAACCACAGAACCAAAAAAACACAGAACCACAGGGCCACGGAACCACAGGGCCACAGAACCACAGAACCAAAAGAACACAGAACCACAGGGCCACGGAACCACAGGGCCACAGAACCAAAAGAACACAGAACCACAGGGCCACGGAACCACAGGGCCACAGAACCAAAAGAACACAGAATCACAGGGCCACAGAACCAAAAGAACACAGAACCACAGGGCCACAGAACCAAAAACCCACAGAACCACAAAACCACAGAACAAAAAAAAAAAACCCACAGAACCACAGGACCACAGAACCATAGGGCCACAGAACCAAAAAACCACAGAACCAAAAAACCACAGAACCAAAAAAACCACAGAACCACAGAACAATAGAATGAAAAAAACCCAGAACCACAGGGCCAGAGAACCACAGGGCCAGAGAACCACAGGAGCACAGAACCACAGGGCCACAGAACCACAGGGCCACAGGACCAAAAAACCACAGAGCCAAACAAAACAGAACCACAGGATCACAGAACAACAGAAACAGAGAATCACGGAACCAAAAAAACATAAAACCACAGAACTACAGAACCAGAGAATCATAGAACCACAGAATCATAGAGAATCAGAGAACCATAGAACCACAGAATCAGAGAGAACCACAGGATCACAGAATCACAGAGTGAACCAAGTTGGAAAGGACCTCTAAGATCATCCAGTCCAACCTATGACCCGACCTAACACCTCCTCATCAATTAAACCCTGGCACTGAGTGCCACAACCAGGCTTTTTGTAATCACCTCCAGGGACAGTGACTCCAGCACCTCACCGGGATGGATGAAGAGCCCTGGGGCTTTTCCTCTCTTTGACTGCAGGACTCCAGCCTAGAAACCACCTCTGGGTAAAAGCCACCTCTGGGTAAAAGCCATGTGCTCACTGCAACCCCAAGGAACAGAAACATGGAGAGAGGCAGCTCATAAATGAGGAGAGGAAACGAGAGCTGAATCCAGGCAGGATTTGCTGAGGGATGGCACCGGTGGATCACGCACTGAGGGAAGGTGCTGCAACTGCAGGTGAGGTGATACTGGAAGGCTTTTTTTACCAGGCAGCTTTAGAAGTGCTTGTTCCCCAAGGCAAATGGCATTCTGTGACTTTAGGAGACTCCAGATAATCGAATAAACAGATACACGCCCAACCCTGTATGTTTTTGTTGTTGCTGTGGTAGAAGTTTTCTTCCTCAGGATATTTTGGGATCCAGCCTGTGCTTTTTGAGGTTAGTTCTGTATCCCAGCACCAAGAGCTGAAGGTGTTCTCCAGCTGTTCATCTCTGAGGGCCCACACACAGCTGGCAGAATGCCAGCCACCAAAAGAACAACAAAAAAAGGTTTAATCTCTCCTTTTCAGTGATGTCTCCAAGAGACCATGAGGGAAAGGTTACCAGAGAGGGGGGAAAATGGCCTTTAGATTCTACCCAGTCTGAAAGGGGATGGTGCTAGGAAAGGCTGAGCAGTTTCAGAGGATACAGCCAAGATCATTTCTGAAACTTGTCAGCAAAACACCACAAAAATTCAGGGTAAAGTCTCTTTTGTACATGCCAAGTCCTCAGGTTCTGCCAGAGTCATGTGGGATACCCAAACCCAGCTCTGGTGGCTGGTTTTATCTTTTTTTTTGTCTTTCAGTCTCTCCTGATGGAACTGGTTTACTTTGTATAAATTCACAAAAATAGGAGCAAAATCCTGGAACTTCTTTGTTCTGAGCAATTGGCCTGGACTATGTGATAATTTGGAATGAAGGGATGCATCATCTAAACCAGAAACTTTGTATTAGAACTCTGAGACCTTCCCTGACAAAAGCTTCACCAAAATAAATTGGTTTCCATGCAGAACTTTGGAGTGTGCATCTCATTTTCCAACGATAAAGCATTTTGTCAAAAGATCCTTGATGAGTTCTTTTTCCGAGGAAACACTTTTTGAGTAATCACTCTGTAGGCCAAGGAAACATTTGAAAATCATGATCTTCATCAGTGTCATCCAACAGATGCAATTTTACATAAGTAATTAACTTGACAAATACACATAAGCATTCTCTAACTGGCTTGCAGTTATTTTCAGGCAGCTGCAATTTATTGATGAGTGGTCTTTGCGTATGAATAGATTTTGATCTGTGCATGACTAATTTCTACTTCTGAAAGAGATTTAACATCTTTTGCTTCCTGCTAGAAAGCAATTACAATTTATGTGGACAATTCAGCACTGAACACTGCCCTTAGATTGGGAACTGCCTTTCATTCTTAACTCGTTTGCTTGCTTTTGATATTGCCCAATAAATTCCACCGAAGCAGAATCTTAAAGGCCCATCAAGTGATAATTTATGGGGCTCTGAGCAGTGAAATTAGAGGAACACAAGAGGATCTGAACGTTTTGTATTATCTTCGTGCTTACTTCAAACCAGATACATAAAGAGTCTTTTTGCAGTTGAGTGCTTGCAATTCGTGCTCCCCTGCAAGAGGAGATGTGATCACAAAATGGCCCTGCCAGGTTTTGTACAGGGGGACCAAGCTAAAGCAGGTGGAGTTGTTATGAATGTCAACCTAGAGGGCAGCTTTAATGTCTATAATATATACATATGCCCTAATAGACCACAAATTTGTGCTTGAGGTGACTCCAGAGAGTTTCACCGACCTCTGGATGCAGCAATGAAAGCAGAGCTGCCTCCACACAGAGCTGCCTTGCTGGGAGTGCTGATTCACCCTTCACGTGTAACTGCAGGGCAGAACTGGAAGAGCTTTGATGCTGGTGATGCAGGAACTGCTCAGGAATGACTGCTGATGGAATTTACTGCATAGCTCAACCTCTGGGCACAGGGACTGCCCCTGAGATTTGGGAAATACGTTTTTCTTGGATGCTCTCTTGCCACCGTTTGCACAAAAGTGACTGTGGACAAGACAAGCACCACAAATACCCATTTTTTCAGGAATTTTCCCTCCTGTTTTGTTCTTGGAGCAGAGGAGAGGGATCACCACGCCTCTGCTAACATGGCCAATAAGTTTTCATCTCCCCTCTGGCCTTTTTAAAACCCAGCACAACATGAGTGTACAAGCTGCTAATATTGAACTAAGAGTTCCACAACCATGGTCAAAAGAGCTGTGAAATTCTGCATTTTGTTTGTTGAATAAGAAGAACAATTTGGAGACACTTCAGCAATGAGATCACATCTTTTTATAATCTCAGTATTTAGTGTGTAATTGAAACCAGGAGAATAAAAAACTGCCTTTTGAAGACAGAATGTCTCTGCTGAGTGTGCATCCACTCACATTTGGAGGTGCAGGATGCAGAAAGGTGGGACCTGGAGCAGCTGATCACAACCAGAGGGGCACAGAGCAACAGCATTAAGGGACATTTTTCATATTAATTGATAGCTGATGATATAAAGGTATGGTGGGTGTGGAAAACAGGAAGAGAGGCAAGCACTGGCTGAGAAGCATTAGTGTGAAGAATTCATGTCACACAAAGGATTCATTTCATCTGTCAAAGAACGATGGTCCTGCTGCCTCCATGGTTCATCTCTGGTATCTTTGACCATAAATAAACACTTTAGTCAGCAATCACTTCCATTTCCAGGGATCCTGGTCAGATATCAGTGTTTATTCTGTGCCATGGCATCTATTTAGTCTCAACAAAATTGGTATAACAACCATATCTGAATCCGGGCAATTTTATAAACAACACTGCACAAGCTCCTGATGAAAACCTAAATGTGCAAAACTTTGTGTACCAGTGGTTCTTCATTAGCCTGCACTCAAGAATTCGAGTAATTCTTTGGTGAAATAATAAATATCCCACGAGCCCTTGTTAGCAAATCAGTTTTGAATGGAAGTGGCATCTGCTCACTGCCAGTTTCATCAGCTCCTGAACCAGTGTTAACTGGTGGAATTCTCCTGGCAGAGCTGAGGCTGCCACTGCATTTTTTCAGCTCTGTCTTTGGGGAGACTGGGGTCAAAGAAGGAGGCAGGGAAAGGTAAGCAAAGCATTCTCCTGGGATTTGAGGCTTTGAGGAGAGGGCTGCGGGGTTCTGGCAACACACAAAGGAATCCAAGTGCAAAGCCTGTGAGAGAAACCAGACTCACAGAGGTGCTGGGAGCAGCGGGAGGCACCGGCTGGCGAGGTGGGAGGGTGATCACCCCAGGCAGCCGCGGGGAGGCTGAGCCGGGAGGCTCGGGGGCAATTCAGCCAGCTTTGGGGTGGTTCTTCAGCGCTCCACGCCGAGCTGGTTCCTACAGCTTGATTCTGGGCACGGCATCAGTCAGCCAGGCAGGACACTCGAAACTCGACTTTGAAACGCTGGGCTGCCCGTCCGCAGAGGAGGCTGACGGCAGCCTGCATCTGGAGCCGGGGAAACGCTTCCCCCAGCGTGCAGCCGCTCTCCCCGGCAGATGCTCAAGTCACGGCTGCTTCGGCTGCAGCTCCTGCATCCCCCGCCTGCAACTCCCGCCTGCAACTCCTGCATCTCCCCGCTGCAACTCCTGCATCCCTCGGCTGCAAGTCCTGCATCCCTCGGCTGCAGCTCCTGCATCCCCCGCCTGCAACTCCCGCCTGCAACTCCTGCATCTCCCAGCTGCAACTCCTGCATCCCTCGGCTGCAAGTCCTGCATCCCTCGGCTGCAGCTCCTGCATCCCCCGCCTGCAACTCCTGCATCTCCCAGCTGCAGCTTCTGATGTGCAGGAGGAAGGAGCAGCCCTGTGGAAAGCAGGCAGCAGCAGGACCCCTTCAGCTGCCCTGATGGGATCTCAGAGCCCCGGGTTCAGTGTCCTCCCAGCGAGGTTTGTACGGCAAGAACAAGTAAAGGAGTTTCCTCAATTCACTCGCACTCACAGAACTGCACCCATCTGCTTCTAGAGTGGCTTGAGCTCCTCTGAGAGAACTGAATCCTGGGAAAACCTAATGATAATAATAATGAACTTGATCATTTTTGGTAGCCTTTCAGACAGTGGTTCCTTCAGTGGAATTCGGAGGAAGGAACGATTATCAAATCTATCAGGTTTTTTTTTAATCTCACTACAGAGGAACATCAACTTCTATAATACAACCTGGTAGTATTTTTGCAGGAGTAAAATTGCTGCAAAAACCCACTCTTCCACGTGCCCATACACTCCCACAGCATCAGCCACCCCTCACAGTGCAGGGGTGGAAACTTTGGTGGAAGGAGTTAATTTGGGCAGAGGAAGAGCTGAGATAGCCAGTGAGAGTGCACATCCTCTGGTGTGTCAATTCACTGCAGGCTCTGGGGAAATTCCCCACTTCTGGCTGGAGGCTTCAATTCAGTTCTAAGCACTGGTTATTTATTCTGTGAGCTCAATGCCTTCAAAAGGGACACAAAACTGTCCCAAGGGTCTCTTTGCCTACCTTGTGTTTCCACACAAAGAACCAGAGCTGTCTCCAGGCCACGTGTAACATTAACTGTGCTATTTAAATTATTTGATTATTTTCCACAACCAGCATCCCCCATTTTACCATGCATTAAATGTCTCTCTCAGGACAGGAACCATGTATTATTTTTGTACTCACCAATATATCGTATACTGAACAAAATAAAAATATATCCATGTTTTGAAACAACAAAACAAGATTTAGAAATGTATATCCAACTTTAATAAATAATCTCGAGAGCAGAGCTCCTTCTGCACCTTGAAAACTTCACCTTTGATTAAACAGCGATTACAATCTCCCCTCAGATAAAATATCTGTGCATGTGTGTGTGTATATTTATGTGTATCATTTCAAAATCAAAGCCTTGCACTTCTTCTGGATGTCATCTGCTGGCACTGGAGCTGATCCCAGCACCCCAGAATGCAGCCTGGCAGGTATCCACCTGCTGCTTATAAAGGGCTCTCTAATTGCCCTGGGGTTTTTTCCCTTCTGAACCAGCTCACTAACCTGTAATTTTTCCTGCTATCTACCCAAAGGTAAATGAAGTATCTGGTACACCCAAGGAATTCCTCATCTGCTGCAGGTGACTCCAGATTGGGAGTTGCCATCACCAAGGAAGAATTAATTTCCAAGTATCCAGGTTTCAATAATATCCCCGGGCAAGAGACATCGCTCCTGCTTCCATTTTCCCTCTGTTTATTCCCTCCTGGGAGAGGAACAGCAAAGCCCTCACCAAGCCTCCTCCTCTGAGCTCCAGCACACGACTGAAACTGGGAGAGATTCTGATCATTGAGCAAGTATTGACTTGATTGAATAAAGGCAAGAAGAGCCTCAGTGAGCTGCAGTGGCTGCTGCTCCCCACCAGCCCCGGGTGCCGAGCAATTCAGCTCCTTCAGCCTGACTTTGTCCTCCCCTTTTTGCAAAACTGTTCTTGCACTTTTGCACTTAGGCAAAGGCATTGCAGTGACTGCTCCAGTGCCTCACTTTGAAAAGATTTGCTGTAAAGAAGGAGGTCAGTGCCATGTCAGAGTGGGGAGGAGGCTGCAGGATGAAATAAAGATCAGCACGGAGTGACCATGGGTCTCTGGCAACCCAAAAAACAGGGCTTGGACTGAAATATGGAAATACCAACCCCTCTCCTTTGGGAAATGCTCTTCTTCCTGCTAGCATCCTGGTATCAAGCCCCTTCTTCTACTGTGGCCTCTGCCTTGTTCCATGTGTGGGGAAGCAGATGAGACACCAGGAAAATAATCAGTCAATAATCAAAATGATCAGCCCAGCCTGCAGTTTGGCTCGTGGAATGCATGGGAAGGACAGGATTGGTAACAAAGTCTGGGACAGCCTTCACTCCTTCACTTTCTCTGCCTCAGGGTTCAAGCTTCTCTACCCAAAACTGGTCTGTGTCTTGCAGTGCTCGTAACTACAAAGTTCACTTCAATTCCACTACTGATTTCCCAATGAAAAAGGTGAAATCATTTTTTACTTGAACCTTACGGGAGGATGCTCAAGTTTTAACCAGCTGGTTTGGGTATTGGTGAATTGGTGGACAAATGGATTATAAATTCAAGTAAAACCAGTGAAATTATTCCCATGCATGTGCTACGAAGTGAAAGTGAGGAAAAAATAAGCCAGCCTGTGGGGTGGCTGTGTGTGCACTGGAGAGGTTGGAGGGGGTGTGGAGACACTTCACCAACGCAACAACAACCTACAGGTGCAGCTAAAAATACTCTGCCTCAAGTTCAGACAGCGAGTTAAAAATGCCAGTGAAGGCCCTGAGTGTGAACCTGTCAGCATTTTGCAAAATTGTTTATTCTCTTTTTCCTTTAATACAGGGATTATTTCAGGAATTACCTACTGTGAGAGCTGGAGAGCTGGGGCTTGGCTCCTAGAGAGTGGTTCAGCTTTCAGTTGGGTTCTTTCCCCCTCCACCTCTGTGTACACAGATTTATTTGTATGCAAACAATATTTGTGCAGGTGCCTACCTGGGGTTTGGGGCATGCAAAGCTAGGGCTTGCCAAAACTTTGCATTTTTTGTTTTCCTTTTCTTAAGCAAACAATCATTTCACATACCAGGGTGTTTGGGCACCAGAGGAATGTATTCTTTATAAAAGTCCACATTCTTTATGGAACTATTTATGCTTTCTTCTTGCACTGCAAGTGAAGAAGGGGACAAGACAGAATAGAATAAAACCTTGTGACAGAATTCTGGAATCTTTCTTCAAAGTGAGAAGGTTTCTCTCTTGATTTCCTGCTACCTGATACACTTCAGGGGAACAAAATATTTGAGGCAAGGAGAAAGAGGGATTCCTGGTTGGAAATATTCAAAGGAGGGGACAAGTTAAGGACCCTCAGGCATGAGGTTCTTTAGGCAGGGACTTCTGGACTCCTCATGGGATCAAAATGAGCAAGTCCTAACCCTGAGTGTCGAGCTGGGTCTGCTGGTATTCCAATGACTGCAGAAGTTAATATCATCCCGAGTTTCCAAGTGAACAAATATTTAATTAAACATCCAGGGCACTCTGATTAAAAATGAAATAAGCCCTTTTATGGGAGAACTGTGCAACTACAGCAGGGTTTTGTGCAAGGATCAGTGGAACACAGAACACTCTGAGCTCCTTTTGGAGTGAGTGCTGCTCCATCCTTGGGCTCTGCTGGCAGCTGCTCCTCTCTGGGGCTTCCTCTGGCACCACCACCCCCCTGGGCTTTCCCAGGAGGAGCCAGGTGCTGTCCAGGAGGAAAAGCACACCGATATTGCCACGTTAACCTAACCTTTGATTCCCCTTCCAGCCAGAGGAAGGAGCACAGAGCACCCAGCACAATCCAAACCAGAGGAACATGCAAAAAACCCAGGAAAAATATCACATTTGGGCATCAGAAATTAAGGAGGCAGAGGAATCAGCCACGAGAGAGCCCAGAGCCAGCAGGAGCTGAGGGAGTGCTGACTTCACCAGGGTGTGCAGGGCAGGGAGCCAGCCACACAAATCCAACACACAAAGCCCAAATACTCATCCCAACCTTTTTGCTTCAGATTTTGGGGAAGTGTGGGATACCTGTCAGTGAAGGGAAATACAGTGTGGCTTTGGAGCTCACAGGGGAAAATGAAATATTTAAATAGGTAAAATACATAAAAATACATGAAAGCAGCATAAAATTTGGGGGAAAACCCTAATGCACTCTCATGTTGTTATTCTTTCTGCCCCAGCCTGATTAATGGTGGTTTATTAAGGATTTGGATTGGGAATATAACCTGACACTACATTTAACTTGTAAACTCCTCTTTCAAAACAGAGGACAAAGTGTGCTCCAGTGTCCAACACAAGCAGGGATCTGTGCCAAGAAAAAGGACACCAGGCAAAGGGGTTCTGATGGCCATTGTTTGGCACAGGTCTGTGTTTGTAAAAAACCCTCCATTTCCAGTCATTTGGGTGGGGAGCTTTTATGGAACAAGCTTGATTAGGTTGCTTTCCTAAGGAGAGGAAGCTTATGTAATGGTTCAGTCTATCTCTCGCTCCAAATTTTATACATATTTGACACATGAGTCAAAGCCTCAGAAAGAATTAATTTTCTAAAGTTTCTTGGAAGTCAGCAGCTGAAGACAGAAAAAAGGAACCATGTTCATTCCTCAGCTGAGGGAAGGAAAGAACTCAGGCACCACATATCCTGTTTGTGCAGCAGGCTGGCCAGTGCCCGCGTACCTGAGGCTGAGTGAGCCCCAGCACGTGAGGGGCTTGCCCTCTGAAGTGAAAATATCCTTATTTACCACAGAGGTGCTGGAGGGACGAGACCACCTAAATCTGTGGTGGAACTGCTCCAGTCCTGCTGTCTGTGGAGCAGTGAGGTTGGGTTTTTCCCTTGAAATGTGCTCTGACATTGAGAACACTGTAAGCTCAGCCTCCTTGTTCTTGAAAAAAGCACAGAACACTCAACAAACTGCACTGAAGAGGAGGCACAAAGGAATTAAAATACTGGGAAATATCCACAACATTCTAGTTCTTGGCTGTTTCACGCTGCTGTGAATGGGCAAGGGTGGGGAATCACCTGTGATCCACCTCTCTGAGCTCACCTGGATTTCCCCAGGTTGCCAGAGGAGGAGAACGGGGCTGGAGCTGCTCAAGTGCAATCTGTCGACTCTGATTTTGCTGAGGAATAATAGCACTGCAGTGATATAACTGCAGGAAACCTTCCAAAATCATAAAATGCCTCACTTTTTTTTCTTTCCCCTCATATCTGTGTCATTCCCTTTTCCATTTGTTGCTCTCAGCCTGAATTCCTCAGATAACTTTGCTGCAGACTTGGGTTTTACTGCAGATATGGAAAACTGCCTGGAAGTTTTGCTCCTTGGTTGTTCTGGCTGCCTGCCAGCCTCAGTAATACTCAAGATGCAACACATCCAGCTTGCTCCAGCAATCCTTCTGTAAAACACAGCAAAAAAAAAAAGGATCCTATACAGAATTAGCTGCTGCCTTATTTAATGACTTTGGGGAACAGCAAAAGTGAGCCTGGCCCAGGTTTTTGGGGGGGCTAATTCTAATTCTGCTGGAGAGCTGAGGTGAGCCTAAAATGCATCAATACAGGGCTAACCTCGAGGTCAGTAAACATTGCAGATTTTCAGGTAATAATGGTTTTTTTCTATCCAATAACCAGAGGATGTTGGTAGCTCTGACTGCACCCTGGGCACACCTTGAGGCTGCTTCCAGCTGCTGGAAAATGAATGTGGAGACACCTGGGTTGTATCAGGCAACTCTTTTAACAAAAACTGAGCTGAGAAACAGAGCTTCGGCCCAGAGGAGAAGTCCTGAATTACAAATGGAGGAAGACAGGGAGCCAGGTTTGGAAGCTGCCCCAGAATGTGGCGCACACACACACATGACACACTGCACACCCCAGAGCTAGAGATAACCCTGCCCAGCGCCCCCAGGCATGCACAGCCTGCGATTTGGGGTGTCTGCGTTGGGCTGGATGATGCTGTGGGTCCCTCCTGACTCAGGGTACTCTGTGATTCCATTTAAAAACTCCTGTGCAATTTTAACCTCTGGCAGGAGGTCACCTCCACGTTCCTGCAGGAAGAGCTGCTGCTCTTCAGATGAGGAATCAAAGCAAATCTCAGAAGTGCTGGGCCCCACTGCCTCATCCCCTGCAAGAGCCCGTGCGGCAGACGAGACTTTGCAAGCCCTGAGCGGGGCACCAGAACTGCCCAGCACTCACAAAACGCTCCTGAGAGCCAGGATTAAACTGTGGCACACTTGGAAAAACCAGGCCTTAACACACATTAACCTCCGGCATGGTTTTGAAACCTCTGACCCCCGTGCAGGGAGCTCCCTGTGCAGATGGACTGTGGGAGCCCCTGCACTGCGTGGATACAAAACATTGTTGTGCAAACACCCAGCTGCTTTAAACCTCCTCACTTGCACACTCCTCGAGGGTTTCGTTTCAAAGCATAAAAAAAATAAATAAAATAGAGCCTCCTGCAAAGAGGCTTGGATTAAATCTAGAAAGGATTTTTGCAGACGAGTCAGAGGCACGCAGGCTGAGTGCCTGGAATGGAACGGTGCAGCTCCAGGAAAGGGCAGTCACACTCCAGAAGACAACTTTGTACCTGGTGAACATTAATGCCTCTGCTGGTTTAGTATTTAAATAGAAAGTGGTAATTTCAAAGATTATTAGATTGTTATTTTTGCTCAGAAAATGGGGAAATTTCCCCCAAATCTTTCATACAAAATTCATAAACTTCCCCTTAGAAACGGGGCTTTTCCATCTGATTGCAGACTAATTAATTTAACCTTTGGAAGCAGGTTCGGCAAGTGTTCAATCCTGACCCTTTAGCCTGGATTTGCAGATCCATTATTCACCTTCCAGACAATTAAAAGTGCTGCAAAAGCTGTGAAAACCCCACTGCCCCCACCCGGCCCCCTGGCACTCACCAGAACCGTGTCCCCACACCCAGCCAGCCCAGGGGCACCATCCGAGAGGTTTGGATCCCCGGGAAATCCAAAGGGACCCGGCTGAGCCAAGGGCACCCGGGGTTAAGAGTTCTCGGGGAGAGCCCCGGCACCGGGAATGGTTCTGTTTTCCCAAAGGCTGCACCGCATTCTTTGGGTGAGCACAAATACCTGGAGCCAGGCGAGGTCACACGGCCGGCACAGCTAAAAAAGGCAGACCCAGAGGCTTCACTTAAACCGCCCCAAAATGTTGGTGTTTCCCCCCGGCCCGGGGCTGCTCTTCCCAGCTTTTCCTCCGGCTTTCCGGGAATTTTAACATCCCGCTCTCTTCGGGTTTGTGCTTTTTGGTGGTTTTATTTTTAGCTGCAGTATTTCGCAGCGCTCTGCAGAGCCTGCTTGACGCCAGCAGATGTAACTGGATGCCGAGTCCCTGCGAGCCAGGAATCGCAGCCACGAGCCGGGAGCGAAACCCGCGAGCCCGAATCCCGCATTCCTCTCCCGGCCTGGGAGAGGAGGCGAGGGCACAGCGTGGAAATGGCAGCAAGAGCCGGGAAAAGGTTAGGGGCGAGCAAGTGGAAAGCAAAGATGCAAAGAGAGGCGTGTCCCACGACAGATGTGTGACTTGGAGCGCAGTTTACGGACGAGGCCGAGGCGTTCACGCGAGCAGAGCGCGGGCTG
>VZRX01012418.1:2866-38930 GCA_013398075.1 Notiomystis cincta
AAGTTTCTGACAGCCTTTGTTAGTACTACAAAACACAGAAATAAACTTTAAATGAGTGTTGTGGTTTAACCCCAGTGAAGTACCACACAGCTGCTCACTAACTACCACCATTCTTCCCTGGTGGCATGGGGAGGAGAATTGGAATTGACTGGTTTGGATCAGCTGTGCTGCCTGTGCTCCCTCCCAGCCTTTTGTGCAGTTCCTCACCGGCAGATCCTGAGACACTGAAAAGTCCTTGACTTAGAGTAAGCACTATTTAGCAACAAACAGAATATCAGTGTGTTATCAGCATTATTCTCATACTAAATCCAAAACACAGCACTGTATCAGTAACTAAGAAGAAAATGAACTAAATCTCATCTGAAACCAGGACAATCAGATGTTTTAGACTAAAAAAAATGAAATATCTTCACTTTCAAAGCAACTTCCTTAAACTGTTTAAACTGTCACTAATTTCAACATGTCTCTGGACATGCATTCAAATCAACTTTAAAGGAAGGGTTTGAAATCCTCAGTTTAGTTTCTTACTAACCCTTGCCCATAATCCTTTATGCATCACTCTGAGGTTTGTAAAGCTTTCAATAAATAAGTTTAAATGTGAATGACCTAACTACAGGGTGGACTATTAGCTGTCCAGAATGGAGGAGAGTGCATGAGAATCTGAAGTGAGCAGCTTACACTGAGAAAAAGGCTCATTAAGCAACACTTTCTTCAGGTGCAGAGAGCAAGAGGAAGTCTAGCAAGGCACATTACCACATAATTAGAGTTCAAAATTAAACTTCCTAGAAATAAGGTTTGATTTGGTTCCTTCTTTGAAGGCCTTCCATACAAATTTCTGGTGCTCACACCAGTATCTCTCATGGAAACCTTTCAGGAGACCTTCCACCTTTCCCTTGGCCAATCACCTCTCTACCACCCTCTCTAGACCTGTTTTTCAGCAGAACAGCTAACAGGTGAATTTCACCAGGAACTTCTTGTCTCTCCTACTACTTTATTAAGCAAATTTCTCACAGTCCCAGTTTATTCTATGCTTCTAACTTTGCTGTCTTAGTATTCACTCAATTCCCTAATGCATTTCTCAACTGCTCTACTGTCCTTGGAGAGATCCTGCAGACAGAAATTATAGATCTGATGCCACTTCCATTTTTCAGACTAGTAAGTAGACAATTTCGACTTGTCCTATCAGAGATTAGCCATCTTATTTTGAAAAAAAGAGCCAGATAAAGGAAAGTGTATAATGGCACAGAAATTCTTAAAAGAGTAGGATAAAACTGGATTTAAGCATAAGGAGGCCTGGATTAAAAAAAGATGAAAGTGTTAAAGATAATGATGTGTTAAGTTATGAATACTTCAATTTTATTAAGTAAGACTGCATTTAGCAGTCTAAAAGAAGCATATAGAATCACAGAATGATTTAGTTTGGAAGGGACCTTCAAGATTATCTAGTTCTAACCCCATACAGCAACTACATTTATTTTGGATATTTCAAATGTAAATTTGAATTTTCTTTCTTTTTCTACCTCCAGATTTCTTTCTTTTCTCTTTCCATTTGATTAGTTAGATCGTTTCTTTCATGCTATTTTAACTCCTTTGTAATTTTTTCCTTTTTATTAAAAATATGAGTGGAGTGCATTCACCACTGCTGAAAATCTCCTCCTGGTAGGCATTGTCACATATGACATAGTCCTTTATACTTCATAAATCTGACACAAAACTCCCCAGTGTCTGCTTTGATAATGTAATTGAATTAATCACTTATAGCAAGCTGCT
Organism: Notiomystis cincta; assembly: GCA_013398075.1. Lineage (NCBI taxonomy): Eukaryota > Metazoa > Chordata > Aves > Passeriformes > Notiomystidae > Notiomystis > Notiomystis cincta. The sequence continues at coordinate 4,637 of VZRX01012418.1, forward strand.
CATCAGAGGGATATAAAGCAACAAATGTTAGACCTTTGCCAGAACAGAATAAGACATTATTGGTAAAGAGAGTTCACATTATATCCAGTGGCAAATTTTGGAATAGTCTTCATGTTTGTATGAAGATATATTGCGGTGGCTGAACTGAGATAAAATTTCAAAGTTTACTAATGATAAGATTAACTGTAAAAACATATGAATGACTAGGTAATTTCCAAAGATTCATATGTGCTTCTCATTTGCTTTATTATTCTCTTTTTCCCCTCAGTACTTGTTATCCACAGGGTGGACAGCAACTGAAAGTCCGCCAGGATAATTCCATCAAATGTCTTAAATGACATTGTATACCCAAAGCTATTCTGATAGCACAAAAATATAAGGAAAATCTCTCTCAAAATGGCCAAGTATCTCAGCTGAACTCCTATCACACAAATGTACAAAGTGAGGCCTCCAAAATAAATAGAGAGGGAATAGCTTATTTCAGTTTCCTTTACACTACTGTCTTATGTAAATTGTCAGAGAACTGTATATTCAAATAATTGAAAAGTGTAGCCAGCTATTTTCAGAGATATTTTAATTATTTTACTAAGAAAACTGCACAGTCTTTGATACATGAACACAGAACAAAGAATTGGTTAAATCATTTTGCTAGATTATTTGCATTAGGTCTTTGGATTTTAGACTTTTTATGAATGTAGCCAATTTTATGGAAGAATCCCCCCAGGAAGTCCCTGATGGCCCTTGATTTTTCCTTCTTCAATGTCAAATATTCTATGAACAAGCTTCTTCATAGTGGAAGACAAGAAATACTTATTATGCTGTTAAACATTTGATATGTGCACAAACCCATTATTTTTGTTGTCTCTAAGAGGTAAATTCAGCATTCTTTCTTAATTTTTAATTCCTCTGTAATTGTAGAGAGTATTTCTGAGCAACAATAGTTCTTACTTTACTACTCAGTGCTTACTATGTTAGCACAGCAGATACAGCTAACAGATTGCATACAATATAAATAGTAATTTCTTAGAAGTCACACAAACTGGTCTTTATTTCTTGTCATAAATTATTCTATACAAAATAAACTGTGTGTGCAATAATGTTAAATCCCTCCCAAAAATGCTGTTAAGGATTTTTGGTTTAGGAAGTTTAGAATTTTCCTACATACTACTAAGATACTGAAATTTAAATCTACCAGAGTTCTTTCTCATACTTCCTAAATCCATCACCATCATTATATGTATGCCCCCTTCTTTCTCCCCAACCTGTGTATCTGTTTCATTTTTTCCCTCAATAAAATAAGTTCAAGGAGAGATTTCCCCTTTATCCCTATTTTGTCTATTATTCTATGGGTTCCTGAGATTCTGTTCTGGTATCTTTAAAGTCTATTTATTATAAAGGAACCTGTTGGTTTTGAGTGACTGAGCTATTAAAACCTTTCTTACTAGTTCTGCAGATACAACATCTTTCACTTAAAGCTGTCTAAGTGGATTTGTGGGTGGTCATAATACCATGGGATAAATTTGATTTTTCACATCATAACCGGGGCCTATGCAATGCACACACTGGGATATACGACTAAAAGTCACAGGAACTGACTGCAGAGGACAAAGAGGCAAATAAAATGTCCTACATCCATCTCCATTTCATCTTTTCTTTGGAAGTTTGATTCTTAAACATGACTGTTTTCCTCAGCTTCAACTTTCTCAGAAAGCATGCATCAAACTCCTGCACAAATATAATGTAAATTGTTTTTTGTTCTTATGAAACTCTCTATGACAGCAGAATGCTCTCCCTGGGACAGAATGACAGATTCTTTTCTTCTCAAGTAACATGACCAATCCTTTGGTAGTCCAACACTTTGGCAACTTCTATCAAGGTCATGTGTTCCTCCCATGAGAGTAGAATATCTTCTCTAATACCAGGAAGTCATGTTGCTGCTTTTTCACAGGTAACTTTGGAGTAATATGTTACTTCATTTTTCAAATGCAAGAGCATGAGAAAGCTATCAATGTGTAGTCTTCAGAGAGCAGATATTCCAGTTTCACTGTAAACTGTTTCACTTTGAGTACCTCAAACCACCAGTCACTTTTGAAAACATAGACGGAAGTCTCTAGAAAATCACATCAGAAAATGCAATGATACCTAATTATTACCTCCCTGGAAAGAGACTACTGAAACAAAAATGTTCTCTACTATTCTGTGATAATGAGCACACAAAGTTGGAAGTTCTGCTGTGACAGCCACACACTGCTAGGAATTCTCTATCAAGGTTTTATATTGGTTTAATTCCTATATTTTTCCTGACACTTTAAGGAGTTCTACTTTACTTGCAGTTGCTGAACAGCCATAGCCAAATCCCCAAAAGATTTTAACAATCCTGTGCAAGAGTTTTCTGCTGTGTTTAACTGCACTGATTATGACCATTTTAAGGTACTGGTACTTACATAGTAGAGGACAACGCACATATAAAACAGCAGGGAAACTCACAAAATAACGTTGTTGATGACTTTGACAAGCCTAGCTGTCTCTACTGTCCTGATTCAGAGTCATTAAAAGAACAAGTTCCTGCAGTGGTGCAATTGTTTCTGATGAGAAAGAGCTGTACTATTTGAAGTTCAAAGAGCTAGCTAGCTAGCTAGTTAAACAAACAAACAAACAAACAAATAAATAAAAGCACAGGAATTAAAAAAATATTTCAGTCCCAGTACTTGGAATTCCCTCTCCTCCTCAGATCAAATATGTCTTCATTAATATTCTGAAAGATGAGAGATAATAGCCAAAGGGGCAAAGATACATATAAATATAAACATATGTGTATAAATAGGCCTATAACTATTATCAGCCAAGGACTTCAACAATAAATGATTCTGCAAAGCATTGGGAACTTTAAAATTTAAACTATGAAGAGGCATATCCCATCAGTCTTCTGATAAACTGGAGAAGGAATATATGTTTATCAATGCTGCCAGTAATTATCCAGAGAAAGAAAGTGATAACCTTTATCATGTCAGGCTGCTTAACTTAAAATATACAGTTTCTGAGGTGCTGTCAAGTACCCTTAACTAATAAGAGCTCTGCTGGAATGCAGTGACAGTGTGCTGACAACCTCCAAGTCTATGCAAGATCAAGGCGACTTAGAACATTGTACCAATTATCTGCTGGATATATAACAGTCCCCTACAACTGTCATGTTTGCAGAAGGAGAAGTGGGAATGAGGAGAGACATGTGGTGCCATGGTCATTGGTGCTCTGAACTAGGAATGAATGCATCATAGAGAATGCTGAGGATGCGGAATCACCGTGACCTTCATCCTTCATGAGGTGCTGTGTATTTGACTGGCTGGATAGGTTGTCTCTAGGTGTGCCAGCTCAGACCAGCTGGAGCACTGACAGGAAACAGAGTGATGTTGGTAGAGCAGAACCTATCACCCAACTGAATATGAATCATTCTCTACACAGCAAATAAATAGCAAGAGCAAAAAATGAACCCAGTGTGTTTCCTAGCAGTCATCTGGCAGCCTGAGAGGAAACTGTTGTAAATATTTACTGTTATAGTCTTTGGCAGTGAAATCATAGTAGGTATTACTAGCAATACTCAGTTTAGCAGGTCAGCCAGTTGCCAGTTATTAATCTGGAAATACTGGCAAAAATTATAAAAGGAAAAAAAAGTTGTCTTGATGAAAAATTGAAAGTTCAGTATTATCTAATTCTCTATAGGCTTTAGTCTTGGTTTGATTTTATTAATAATTACATTTTTCACAGAAAAATATTATTGGTTTTAGGGTTTTCTATTGATTGAAATATAAAAATAGGCATTAGAAAAACTGGGGAAAAAAATCTTCCCATTTGTGGCCCACTAGAAAAAAAGTTATACTGTAATTTGATCATAGCTGTATAAGCATGAATTTAATATTCCACTGTCTTGAACAACCTGAACTATAAATTGCCCAGGCACAAATGACTTTTCATTGTTCTATTCTTAGAATTATCTTACATGATTCTAAAATTTTTTGCAAGATGCTGCAAATACCATAAGAAATTCTCTTTCACTGGCCAGGTATAATAGCTTAGGAAGATTAAAAATTGTGAATGTATTCAACAAGAGAGAAAATTGTATTAATTTTGGTCTACAGTATTAAGGAAACTAAGCCCTTTTGAAAAGTCAGTGAAAAATTCTCCTTTCATTTTTGATCAAATCCATTCTTGGAAACTTCCCTGAAGTAGATGTCTCATTAAGACTGGGTATTGATCAGAAGTATATTGACTGAGGAAGAAGATAGGAAGGAAATTAAACACACTGCAATGCTGAGTTACAAGTGCCAGCTCAAAACAAGTATTTCTTCTTGGCAATAGCATAGCAAAGAGAAAACAGCTTGCTTGGGAAAACCTGTCCATGAACTCTCTCACATCTGGGACTACAAAAGAGCAAGCATCTGAGGGAACAATACTAAATTTCTGTATTAACTCTGTGGGAGAATTTGATGCAGACACACAGGCTGAACAGTGAGTATAAAAGGAATTTAAGAGTTTGAGTTGTTTGTGTTTTACATTTTTTATGATATTTGAAAAATAAAGGGCCAGAGATACCAAGTAGACAAAAATATGCTGAAGTCTAGTAATTGAGTTTTATTGATAAATCGGACTATGTCAAGATGTTAGATTTTCAACTTTGATGCTTTTTGCTCTTCAGTATAAATTGTAATATTCTGTGACATCCTTTATCAGTCACAATTAACCTTAGTGCCAAATCTCAGACTGGATCTAGTCACTGTAATAACTTTCTCCAGACAAAAACCCCACAACCATACCCCCAAAATTCATACCCAAAATAAACCCCAGCAGAGAGGGACAAACTGAAAATGAGTATTACTGTGATACACAGAACCTCGAGGCCACAAGGTTACACTTTTGCCTTTAGAAGCAGCATTCCTGGGTCAGGCTGACTGCACATTCCCTGTTTATCTGTCAGTACCTGCGCTGGGTCCATGAGGCTGCATTTAGATGCCATTGAAATGGCAAAGGCATTCCACAAATTTCACCAGAGATGTGGTTCTTTCTGCATCTTCCCTGGACTGATAGTAATCAAAGTGTCTGCATAACACCTCATTCAGCTGGGCTACTCAATATGAAGCCTTCCAGAAAGGTAGACTGTGCTGTCTTAGGAGATATATCTTCCTATGATCTTTTACTTTCTTTTAGATAGTCCAGTTTTTTAATGCTTCTCTTTGCATAGCCCTGGCTGCATTTCATGCCAGAGGTTGCCTTTATTAATGAAGTGAGAGACCTGAGTTTTGGATATGACTCATCTCAGGTATAAAGCACTCAGGGCATCCTAATTTTAGATGTATAAACTAAAAGAGATTATTGGAAATGACTGCATGTCTATTCTTCCCTGATACTCTTCTTTGGTACACAGATGTTGTTTCCCTCAAGCTCTATTTTTGCAATTTTTTCCATTTTATGTGGCAAAACTGGAATGAGGCCAAAGAAAACTAATAAAATTACTCAGGACTGAAAATCAATGTGAATTTTGCAACATGGGCATTTTATTTTAACAGGGAATAAAGTTCATGATCTTGGCATGACTGAAAATGGTATTTGACAGTAAGGAGTGGATCTCTGAAGAGGGGTTAAACGTCATGATACCTAAGTTAGAGATGCTGTTTCAGAAGGTAGAATATAAACTCTAGTCTTTGAGTAGAGACAAGTCAAAGGACAGAATTCAGGTAAGTGCTGACCTGACCCATGTCAGTGGGTGGCTGAATGGCTGACAACCACTGGGAAAGTGAGGAGATAGACAGACATATCTTGGTTTAATATGTTTGGTGCCTAATCTTGCCACAGAAGACTGAAGGAGGAAGAAGTGGTTGTGGTGATCATACAGTTTTGTGGAGATGCTGACACATATCTCTTCATCTTGTGTGAGGGGATGGAGAACAACAGTCTGGAGATCTCTTCTTTGAGTAGTCTATTTCGAAACAGAAATCAAAATCGAAGTCTTCTATATCCCAAGTTGTAGTAGAATATAAAAAGCAGGCACTCTCACAGAATTTTATTCTTGTCTGTCCGTGTGGAAGCAGATATGCTCAGTGTGCTTGTTAGTTCAGATATTAGAAGTCAGTTTGATAGACAGGATTGATGTATGTGTGTTGGGTGTTGAGTTTGGTAGACTTTCAAAGAGGCATCACATAACTGAGAGGAGAGATCTGGATTGGGTTGGAAGGGACCGCCAAAATCCATCTAGTCCAACCCCACAGAAATAAGCAGGGACATCCTCAATCAGATCAGGTTGCCCAGGGCCCCATCCTGCCTGTTCTTGAGTGTGTTCAAGGATGGGGCATCTGGTCAAAAAGCTGTTATTTTACTACTGGTATTGTAGAAAACTTCGTCCTTAAATATAATCTGAATTAACCCTCCTTCAATTTAAAACCACTATCCCTTGTCTTATCTGAACAGACCCTGACAAAATGTTTGTCCCCGTCTTTCTTATAAGCCTCCTTTAGGTACCAAAATGGTACAATAAGGTCTCCCCAGAGCTTTATCTTTCCCAAGCTAAACAACCCCAATTCTCTCTGCCCTTCCTCACAGGAGGGGTGCTCCAGCCCTTTGATCATCTTCTTGGCCCTCCTCTGGACCCACTCCAACATGCTCTTCCTGTGCTCAGGGCTTGACACAGGACCCAAGGTGCAGTAGAGGGGAAGAATCACTTCCTTTAAACTACTGGTCATCCTTCTTTGAGGCAGCCCCGAAATGTCACTAAAATTTATATTAATTCTTAACCTATATAACAAAAAATAATAAAGTCCCTGAAAAAATCCTGAGTCTTAATAGTCATTTACAGAGAAGACAGACATTTCAGCCACAGAAACATTGTATGCAAAGGCTCTAATAAAGCTTTTGTTCTGATAACTTTTTAGTAGCTGTTATTGCCACTTCTTAAATGCATTAATATCTTTACACAGGCATGAACCTTCTGTGAAATGATGCAACAAGAAGACAAGCTAACCTACAGCTCCATTGTAGCAAAAAAATGGCAAAGATATCTTCTATGCATCGAGACAAGTTGGCAAAAATTTTAATGATTACTTTAAAAGCAAAAAGAAAGTTGAAACCAATGGGTAAAATCAATTGGACAAAAGTAATTCCTCAGCCACCTACATGTAAATGAAAACTTAGTGTCAATGTATTTTAAAGACATTCATATATCTGATATCTTAACTTCAAGTAATATTAAAAATTAGTTATATTTAGATAACTTTGACTTCTTCTTTTTTCCTGTAGTCTTACCTCAGGTATATAACCTATAGTAAAAACAGAACTATAGGTTCCAGGCAATACTATTAATACATAAAAACCCCAAAATGGGCTCTTGTTCACACTAAAACTTTATTTAGCTCAGTATCATGATTCTCTGACAATGGTCCACAGAGGAGGTCTAGGAGAAAAATACAAGCACAAGTATGCAGTAATAGCTCCCCAGACTATCTGTCTAGTCTCAAACAAATTGCAGTTCTGGGACTTTCTCACTCAATGGGGATCTTTTCATACTTAATAGCCCACTACAGATATTTTCCCATGATTTAAGCCAGACACTTCTTTAGTCTCTCTGGATTTTTAACATGTGCTCTTGGGCAAGGAACTCCACAAATTAATTACATGAAGAACAGCTTTTTCCTCTTTCTTTTGAACCAGCAGCTTAAGCAGTTTTTATTGTATTTAATCAGCTATTTTCCTTCTTTGTATCACTTGGGATTTCATAGATAAAGTCCAACCAGTGCAAATATAGTACTTCACATGAATAGAACCATTGTAGTGCCAGCCTATACAATGATGGGTCTCAATGTCATATACTTCATGATAATGCAGAAACGTAGAGAAAAAATATGTGCAACAGAAATAAATTCACTGGAAAAACTGGTTGTTCTATCTGGTCTAAATCAATTAGGAGTCTTAAGTAATACCTTTATAAATAACTAGTAATCTGATTTTACAATGACACAGCACAATCCATACCCTGGTGAAAGCAAAGAATGTCTGCTATTGGTTTTTTCATCGTGAATTTTCAAATTTATTTGTAATAAAAATAATGTACTGTGGCTGTGGTGATGTGCCAAATGAACACTGGAAGTACCTTTTTCTGGCAGATTCTGCAGAGAAAAAGCATCATATTTATATTTTTATTTGTCTTTATTGAGAGCTCTACATGTTCATTGTGGCCACAAACTCTTAATTTGTGCTACTCTACTTTTCACAAACTTCTTGTGAAATTCATGGTTGGAGTGATCATGACATATTACAGTATCATGCTGAGTATACCTCAAGGGATATTCTTACAGGTTTCAAAACAGTATTAAACATTTTTATGTTGCTTCATTGTCCTACTACAAATAGTAAGAACCAAGATTCCATTGAATCCTTGAAGATTATTGGAAAGACATGCGGTCTTAAGACCTAACCCAATAATTTTACAAGGGAATAGCATGTATTAATGTTAATGTTACTCTGGTAAACATTTCTGACATTGACCATATTATGCCTAGCAGATCAATATTTTTCAGCCACTTAATTATCTGGGTGACTGCATTTGCCAATTCTAACATAAATAAATGTCTTACCTGATCAAATACTTTATAGAGGTTGAGAGAATTGCTTCAAAAAATAAAGCGTTCTAGTCCTGAGAATTTGCTATTTCCTACAGCACTGATGACTTGACATTTTTTATGTAAAATGATTTCATTTTTTAAGAATTTCTATTTCAGAAGTGACATTAAGGAGCAGTTAGCAGTACCATAAGAGAATTACTTAAAATGGTGTTATTTTTGGTCTGGACTTATTTATAAAGTCTCTTGAATTTAAACACACGGCAAAAACATAAAAGCTGGATAAAGATAATAGCAGGTGATATCACTCTTAGGAAACTGGAATATGACAAATTAAAGTGATCAAATAGGTGAAAAAAGTACAAACAATATAAAAGAGCATCAGATCTTTTTTTTTCAGTAATGCAAAGAAATTTTAGCAAAACACTTGGTATTGTTTCCAGCTCATTAAAGTAAATTACATATCTCCAGAAATGAAGGAAAATTTCTTAGGGATATTTAAAATCTTATTATAGGTCTAGATCTTTACTTTATAACTGATCCTATGAGGAAATAATCCCAGACTCAAAGGTTTGCTAAATTTTTGGTGTTTAAACAGAGAAGGAGACCACTGAGACTGCCATCACTATAATGCTATAAAAACCAAGACTCTCCTGGCTTTCAGAAGTAGCTGGTTTCCATCCCAGTCTATTTAGTTTTATTACAGGAATACATTTCACATTCAAATCTTACAGTAATGCCTACCAAAGCAGTACATTGTTAACAGAAGTGCAGAACACAATAGGGAAATTTATAAACTCCTTTCAGAGAATAAAACCCAAAAAAACCTCACCAGAAGATGTTATCTTTATGCAAAATTGGAAATACTTGAGAAATTCCCCTGATGCTGCCATATTTGCAAAACAGAACTTTCTACTTCAAGTATTCTTTCCTTCTGGATGTGTGCTGAACCGGGTAGAAGTACCAGGCACGAGGTGGACATAGAAAAGAATGACATTTCAAGCCTTGTGAATCTCTACACTTGCAGATCTGTGATACCACAGCAATACCACTGCTGGTACATAACCATCATATCATAGTCCATGTTGCGATGCTCAGATTTGGATGCAATTGTACAATTTTTAAAGTAATGACATAAAGGAATTTGGTTTTTTTTTTCTATTTACTGTACTTGAAGTTGGAGTCAGACTGCTCTGTCCACTTTTGCAGTATGTTTTAAAAAGGGAAAGATTGGAAATTTTTCAGAGAAGAGTTACTGGAACGATCTGTAGTCTGCTCTGGTAAACATGTTAACATTTAAAACCAGTCAGCTAATTGATTTATCAAAAAAGGTAGTTACATATTAAAGTACAACAAGAACCAATGCCTAGATGCACCACTGTACACTGAGGGCACAAAGCATTGAATACTTTTCTAAAGACACTGTCTCTCCTGTTTACAAAAAGACAACATAAATTGCCTTTTGTATGATATTTAAAGCCAAGGTGAAAAGCTGCAGCTGAAAATACAGCTAACAGAGCACACTTCAGGCTGGTATGGAGAAAAAATATCCTAATATGTGCAGAGACTTTAGTAATCTTCCTATCATGCTGAAAAACTGGACCTGGGAGGAAAGCAGAATAATTTTAGCATCTCCTTTCCCCTTTTAAAATGAGAAAGCCCTGAATTTTATCTAATGACTGAAGGGTTTGACTGGAGTGTTTTATACCAAACTGCACTTCTGAAATCTTCCATTCTCCCCTTCCCTATCCTCCCACCTTCAGGAAAAAGTAATCAATGAGATGCTGAAATGGCTTAGTTAGGCTAAATATAAAATAGGTTTGGCTTTTTTTTTTCTGCTGGGAATTTCCACGGACAAAACTCTTTTCCCATTCTGCAGTAAAACAAAACATAGAGAATTCTGAAATATCACATGATTTAAACACAAAAAAATGTTTATTTCACTCAACCAAGATAAAATTATAACATCTCTTGCAATATTTATTTTTCTTTAAGTTGAAGAAACCCCAAAATATTAAAATTCATTTCAGTTCAAAGAAAGTATTTATGAAAAGATAAAATGTAACCTGTAGTTAAAAATGCCTCATCTAGCTATTTCTCTGAAGGCAACTGACATATCAATTCAAGATTAGATACTTTCTTGAAGGATATGGAAAAATCTGTTCCAGAAATACCTATGTAGGATTCTTCTGACTTGTTCAACAACTTCTACACTGCCTGAAGATTTATTGGCAGGGAAATATGACAGCTGAGAATCAGTGATTCTGTTTAAAACTCATGTGGTTTTGAATTTGTTTTATAGGAACACAATGGCATTAGTATAACATCGTTTCTGACATTTTTTCTTATTCATTTCTCTGCCTGGCTAGGATAACTTTGTGAATTGAATAAGAACAGGAAAAAATATTGTGTTTCTATTTGTGAAGGTCTAGTGATTGTAGCAGACTTTATATACTTCTTTTTCTTCTTTTTTTTTCTAAGAATATGCACTTATATTTTGGAATAACACATACAGAGTTGAATATTTTGCCTTCCTTTGATCTCTTCACTGCATATGGAATGTAGATCTGTGAGTACTATTTACAGTTAGAATTACAAGAAGCCTTTTTAATTTTTTAAAATTTTTTTTTGTGTTGTAAGAGTGGTATTCAAAAGGATTCTTAGAGTAGTAACTACAGATATTTCACACTTTGCTTTACTTAATTTGATCAGATGTACCTGGCCTTGATAGCCACAGCACCACTAAGGAAAAGGAAACCAGAACCAGCTTTAAGTAAAAATATTTTTTTATTTTTTGAATGAAATGTATTCTACTGTTTTAAAATGCGGTGAATTCTACTGTTTCATTTTTTCACTATCAGCTGACACACTGATTTATGATCTGTTTTACTGCAAACTGAGATTCTTAACAGTTGCCTGAGATGTTGCTCTTACTTTCTGTTTAAATATCTCATGGTGCTAGATATTGCTAAGGATTATCAGTTTTCTTTGAGGATAACCTTCAAATGGATTGTTTTCTAGTTTCATCATTGGTATTTAGAGAGCTTGAAAATATTCTGCTTATTAAAATACAACAGTAGCTACTGCTTCAGTTATGCAAAGACATTAATAAGTTTTGAACACTATGAACTGAGAGAATACTGAATGTTCAAACATGCTGTTGGGGGAGTAATGCTCTCTATATTTTTTCCTAGTAACCTTAGGCTTGCAGCACTGAAATAGAGTGCAGGTGAAAATATATTTATGATTGACATGGAAGGTGTCAGTTCAGGTCATTGTGCCTCAGACAACTGAAAGGACAGTCATGTTTCTCATGCAGAACAATCCACCTTTTTATTACAGGAGGGAAAGAGATGTAACAAGCTGTCACATTCCTCAGTAAAAGTTACCCAGACACAACTGCTTTGTTCCTTTCTGAATGGAGTCATGGAGTCACTGCATAATTTCATGTTTGTGCCTTCTTTGGGAGTGTTGAATATTGAAAAGCTTCTCTACTATAATTGGTTTGTGTTTGAGTGTTAAAAAGCTTCACCTAAACTGTATTTATTGTAGGTGAAATGAAAACAGGAGAGCAGGCACTTGGGTAGACTTTATTGTTAGGTTCAATCCAGATTTATGGGTAAATAGGCTGGAAGGAAACCTGTTAAGGTGCTATGACTCTTATGCCTTTCTCAAAAGCTATATTAGCTGTCTGAACAGCTCATATTCCCTCTGCAAAATAACATATCCACAATATGAGTGTTGTGCATCCAGATCAACCCATTTAATTTAAAATACTTTGTGAGTCAGGGTGAGCGAAATTTATTAGAAAGGATTCTGAAAACTTTCTAATGTCTTATACAAACCCTTTGAACATTCAAATGTTTGAAAATTCATACAAAGTTGCATCCAAATTCCATGTATGTGCATGTATAATTCAGCATCTTGTTCTTGGGAAACTGAGGATAGTGTGTACATTTTGCAAAATTCAGTTCTGTTCTTTTTTTGGTTTTTAAACTTCAGCTTCCCAGAAGTGAGTGTATGTTCCTTGACAGAAAGTCAGCAAGCTGTCAGACAGAGTACACTTTATGAGAGCAATATGGTTTCATTTTGCAGAAACATTCCTGAGAATTTTAAGGAGCTGTCAAAAGGAATTCACTTTATTACTGGTTAACATTAAAGTCAGTACTGAAGCCATACAAAATAGGTCCAGGAAATAATAAAAAACAACAGTACTCCTGTCTTTCATTTTGACAGCATTGTGGGAACACATTGTATTGCTTCTGTTTTGTTGGAGTTTAGACTCTTAAAGGAAATTTGCAATTTTTGGGCAGGCTGAGTGCAGTTCTTGAAATTTAGCATATTCAAAAGGAAAATAAAGGTAACATCACTTAATGATTCTAAGAAATGCATGACCTTATAAGGTAATGCTGTGTGATATTTTAAGTATATGGAATAAGTCTATGTGATTAATCTCCTACATTTATACATAATATAAATATACATATATGTAATTGAAATAAACAAATCTTGAAATATGTATAGAGGCTTAGTCACAACGATTTATTTAATGACAAGTATAAAATAAATAAATAAAACCAAATTAAATAATTGTGTTTTATGGAGAATACAAAGCAGCTAAGGGGATGAAGTGAACTCCATTTAAATGCTATGAAGTCAGTATCAGACCTATGGGAATTATATTCAATAACATTGATATACTTTAATATATTTGTCCTAACATGCACAAACCCTAGCACAAATTTTAACAAAGTGTGTAGGGGGAAGATATCAGCAATTAATCTAAGATTCAGTTTCATGTCTGATGTTAATTTGTTTGTAATTTTCTATTTTCACAGGTAACATTAAATAAAGAGGTTTTGGTTTTGTTTTTATTAATACTCCTGTGTGTTTGTAGAAATTAAAGTTAAATAGATTCTATCATGCTTAATGATAAGCTTAAGAATAATCAATATCTATTTTCAGAGATTTTTCTTAGAAATGTGTTTCTGATATATTTATGGAGACAAGGAACAACTTTTTGAAATTAAACAGCAAATGCTAATGTAACTCTATTTTTTCAAAATTCACAGAGAACTTGGAGAGCATGAAGCAACAGAACAGAACAAAATGAAAATGGAACCCAATTAGAATTTTTTCTTGGTATGATTGTATCCTAGTTATATGTTCATGCCTATAAAATTTGATACTAAATAGAAGCAGTAACTTCAGCATCTGTCCATTCAGCTACCATTTGGATCTCATTATCCCTGAATCAAAGTGTTTAAGTGTTTTCTACCATGGAGATTGCAATCTTTTTTTCTTCTTTACTTTTTTTAAAAAACACATAGTTGCTAATAAAAGCCAAATGTTATGATGTGTTGTTTTGGCCTCAATGAAGGTAGGAAGATTAATTGACTGCAGCATGTGAACCATAGCTTCTTAATAAAATAGAATTTCAGTGAAAGCTGTAGCTCTGAACTATCTACTGAATTCGGTAATTTTGTCTTCTATGTAATATAATAACAATAACAAAAATAAGGGAATAATCCTATGCAAAATATGCTGAAGCACTGTATCAGAAAAGGTGTTTTAATATATTAAAATTTAGTTGTGTGTATATATATGTCTGTGTGTGTGTATGTATGTATATGTATATATGGATGAATAAATATAAATATAAATTTTAAACTAAGTGTAAAATGAATCAGATGACTGACAGCAAGTTTTAATTTCGGTCTTGGTGAAGACAAGCACATTTCTAGAAACGCAGCAGCAGTTCTTTGTGTTACCTATTCCTGTTTTACAGAATCCACATGGACCACACCCTCTGTGCTGTTTCAGACACGGAGCAGGCTCTCGGTAGCTGCCCTCGGACCCAGCCAGAAGCGTCTCGGGCGGTGTTCAGGACCACGGACAGCACCCATCCCTTCAGGGTAGCGTCCCGCTCCCTTTGCTGAGAAACCAGGATCGGTCGGAGCCTGTACAGCTGGAGACAGGTTTCCTTGTTGCTGACATACCTAACTTTTTATTTCCAGCAGGTGGAGAGGCTTCAAATGTCAAAGAACGTGCCTGGCTATTTTCCCATGCTTGCCAAGGAAATGCATCTTCTTTAGGCAAAATGTAAAACCAACAAATAACTCTGCAGCAATTAATTTTATTTGACTAAATAAAGATTTCTACCTTGGCCAGTTTCTGGTGTATAATGATCAGCTGGGTTAAGACCCTGAGGCATCTCCTGAGTCTCTGCATTCAGCCTTGACTGATTGTTAAAAAATGAAAAATGTGGCTAGACTCAAACCTTCAAGCCAGTGAAACACTGTCCTCAGGCTGGAAACCAATGTGAAACTGATAATTTATTTTAATCCACTCACATGCTAGTCTTATTAGCAGGAAGACAGATTTTCTTCATTGTTTTGTTACTCAGGGAATTGATCACTGGCAGATGTTTTTCTGAACTGGTACTTTATTAGATGTCTTCAAGTGTACGAGTAAAAAGGCTATTTAATAAATGCTATTTATTGTGTTTTATTATTGTCATAGTTATCAAAATATATTATGTTAAAAACAGCAATCTAGAAATATTCAATATGAAAGCAATTCCATAGATATTAAAAATATATCCTTGAATTTAAATAGGAATTATAAATGCTTTCTATAATTCCAAAATCTGGAAAAGATGTCAAAAAATCATTCCATTTCAAATTTTATTGTGCCGGTTTGAAAACAAACCACTAAGAGACTCTAAGTCAGAAATACAATTTAACAGAAAAAGAAAATAAATAAATGAAATATTATGGAAAAGAAACCACTGATAGAGTCAGAATACAACCTGGCACCCTGTCAGTCAGGGTGTTGGTACCAGTCCAGATGAAAGTGGTCTTGTTGAAAGTGGTGATCCTGAAGACAAGGTCTGGTCTGCACCTGAAGATCCAGCAGTAGCTCTTCTCCTCTGGGAATCCAGCAGACAAGGGCTCCCCGTGGTGTTTGAAAGTTCATCTTATATCCAGGATGGAATGCTTGGTTCTTCCCCCTGGGCGGAGCATCTCACAATGGGATAATGTGTGAGACTGGATGGCCCATTAACAGAAGATATCCCCTAAAGGGAGGATGGGTCATGGGAGAGATAAAGAACCCTGCCCCACCTGGTTTCAATAGCCGGCCCATTAACAGAAGATAGTCCAGAGGGAGGAGACAAGGAACACCATCCCACCTGGTTTCAACAGCTCATGAAGATGGTGATAGAATACAATGCAACCCAGGACATTTATAAAGCAAAAAATCCAGTAAATTTCTATTTACTACTGTAAAATTCTACACATCTTGCCCATATCCATAATCCAGACTTTTTTCTAGTCTGAATATTATATTGATCCACAGTGATCCCCACTATTTTATATGATCAATCACTCACCCTGGAAATAGGGGTAGAAATGATCTTTAATGTCAAAGCCACCTAATGATAGCAGCATGTGCTTTAACACCAAACATTTTTCTGTCCCAAATGAAGGCTATCTTGCTGCTCCTGTTTAGGTGTTTTTTCATTGCAAAATAAACATGCTAGCCCAGACTAAGCAGTACAGAACACTGACAGTTCACTGGGCAAGATTGTTTATATTTAAGCTTCCTTAATTATAAATGAACTTGAATAACCAAATTCAAAAACTCTTTTCTGATATAGTGTCATGGAAAAAAACTGCAAGCAGTTGGAAAAACAAATTAACATTAATAACTAAACTGATTTAAATGCCATCTTGAAAAGTGGTAAAATGTTTGGGTAGAAAGAGAATATTTAGTGATGCACTGTATCTGAGCAAACTGTTCATCTTGTGAGTAAAGTGATGGATCAAGTTTTGTCTAAAAGTTATATTACATAAAAAATGTTCCTGTCTGGAGTTGCAAAGCTTTTGGACTTTAAGCTGTGTGACAGCTGTACTGGCAATGATGATTTTGTCACCAGTACAAGGCTGCTGTGATGTCTCTGATGGTACCTGAGTCATGGTATTGGATAATGGCTTAAGTTATGGATGAACAATGGGAGATGCAAAGAGAAATAATCAAAAGCTTAACAGAAGTCTCATCACAATTTAGTTTTTTAACTATCTTTAAGTTATTATTTGAAAAAGATTGCTCAATTTTTTTGGAGTTGGAAATGCAATGGTTTGTTAAGTGTGTAAAAGATTTATGTTGATGGGTTTTGTATCTACTTCTAGATATATGACAATAACTAAATGATCCCAATCAGGAAAAACTCCATTCTGGGCTGCAATATGTGGTTTACTGGATATCCTCAGATGCTTTCAACTGGCTCAAAGTCCACAACATTGGAATTAAATTCAAATAGTATTGCAATTCTAGAAAAAAAAAAATGATTACAAGGATAGCTAATTACTAACATGATGCATTAGAAGAAAACAATGTCTGTAAAACTCTTCTGACATCACCTCATTTATAAAGCATTTTAAGACTTTGAAAAATTTTTTATTCTATCTGGATAAGGAGACATGCACATAATAGTATTTTGGGACTGTTTTTCAAACAACAGCACTAGTTACATGACAATTTAATCAGTTACATATTAATACCAGAATATACTACCCAGAAGGACATGATTAAAAAATTATAAAAAAGACCCTTATTTTCACTACTCTATCTGTAAATCAAAAGGCTGAATTATATGTGTGGAGATACATATCCCTTGTACAAATGTAGAATTTAAAAACTACCATCAGGTTTTAAAATTTTTTAAAAACTACTGAGGATGTAATAAAGAGAAATTATATAGAATATTCTCTGTCTGCAAAACATCTACATAAATGCACCACGAGAAGATTTATTTTTAAGGCATGAAACTGCTTTATGCTATAATTGCTATGTTGATTTGTAAATGTCATGAAATTAAAAAAAAACCCAAACTATTTTACCTTCTACAAGTGACATTAGTTATTTAAAGTTTACAAAGTGCTTTGAAATGTAACTAATTTGTAAATATCCTGGATAAATGTTAAAGAGTGTTACTATAAATGTGTAATGAGATAAGAAATCTGATAATATTATTTTACCAATTTACTAAAATGACAGTAAAAATCTGTGTGTATTCTACTGTGTAAATTCCTTAATGCTACATTGCTGCAGAGCTTGTTTTTAAAATAATAATGTACAGGCCAGGAAAAATTGCTTCTGTGCAAATGTGGAGCTCTGTAAAAACCACAAGTACTAGGGCCTTTTACAATGTTTAAGGAAATAAAGATGTGGTTGAGAAACCCTGTGGAATATCCAATCCTCTAGTAGCAGCTGGAACTAAATTACTGTGGAAAAATCCCTTTGCAGTATTTTTTTCGTAGAAGAATATTTAGATCAGCATCAAGAAAACTTTAAGTTGAAATTTAATCTGGAGAGTTGAGATTCAAGGCTTCTTCCAAACACAAATGGATCAGAGCAGGACAGCCACTGCATCTGAATGCATGATCCTCAAATGGAGACAATCATAACCAATCAATTAAACATTTAATTCAGATTTTAAATTTTCCAGTTGTTGTACCTTGGTTAATAAATCCTGTTTTAGGGCATGTACTGAAATTGTATGGTATTTAATTTCCCACTTTTATAGTCTAAATATATATCTGTAATATTCTATTAGAGTTGTTTTTAAAGACCAAGCAAAAAATGAAAAAACTTTTGAGAACTTTTGTTGTTTTCTTTGTGAATTAGTCAATATTTGTCAGGATATCTCTGTACACCTAGGTTTAATAAGTCTCTCCTTGTTTTTTATCAAACACTAAATCAATGGATGTTTTGGTAAGCAACAAAACAACGTTAACCAGAGGAAAAAGCTTCTTACAAGCCATCCTAACAATAGTGCAATTTTCTCCAACTCAAAATTAAATATTTGCTCCTTAAACAAATGTAAATAAAATTCCTGACACAGGATAGAGGGTTTCATAACATGCTCATTTCAGAATATACCTAGCTCTCTCTTTTTTATTTAAAAAACTCTTTCTTCAAAATAAAGTGAGTTTTGACTTTTCAAAAGGAACAAATTTTACTTTGCTTAAGATAGAAGCATAAATCAGAAATGTAATGAAATGTACTGTAAACACAAGTTATACCCTTTGGAATGCATAAAAAATCCTGTTTATAACTGGACCAAGACACATTCTTTAGCTTATAAATCTATGTGAATATTACTGTGCCTGAAGCATATGTAATGGTAAGTGGAGAAAGAATGGATTTTCATAAGAGTGATGAAATTCAGTTTGCTGACTTAGGAGAATAACACACCAATGTACATGAAAAAGAACAGGGTTTACTGCAAAAGAAAATCTTTTTCATTGGAAATTTCATTGCTCTAAATCTCGGGTTTCATGTTAAAAGTTTGCCTTTGCATCCTGTTCAGCAGAAACCAAGAACTCTCAACACTACTTGATGGCAGTCACAACTTCACCAGGGATCTCATCAACATTTCATCCAATAACTTGCTGAAATGTGTTCATCTAAAGAAGAAAAAAGACAAAAAAGAATCAGTGTATTTTATGAAAGTCACATCTTTTATCTCTAT
This sequence comes from Notiomystis cincta, assembly GCA_013398075.1. Lineage (NCBI taxonomy): Eukaryota > Metazoa > Chordata > Aves > Passeriformes > Notiomystidae > Notiomystis > Notiomystis cincta. Next base: position 23,774 of record VZRX01012418.1, read on the forward strand.
CCCCTCCCCATTCTTTCTTTAAAGATTTTAAGGAGAGCAGAGGATGGTGTTTCAGCATCATTTGTGTACGTAGATTGTGAACGTGTGAATAAAGCATGACAAACAACATTGTATTTCTTCAATCAGTTCTAGGACAACAAACACTTTTTCTGGGACTTCTAGATTAATTAAATATTCTGAAATCTAAAGGTTAATTTTTTTTCCTAAATCACTCACATAAGATTGGTGTAAAAATATGTATCACTGAATAGATTGCTGTACAAATAGTGTACAACTGGTGCACACTCTGCAGTATTTATATGACTAGGACAGCACAGGAATTATCCTGATGTCAAGACAGAGATGTCTTAGCCCTTTTGGAGGTGCCCTAAAGTTTCTATGGCTCCATAAAGGCTTAGATCTTCTGCACCTCATCTGCCAGCCCCAGGTGAGTGATTGAACATCCTAGGGTGCTTAACAGTGTGTGTTGCCTGCATGGACAGAAGAACTGCATCCTAAGATAACCAGAACTTACCCACCTTATTAATCATGTAAATTCCATTATAGTAAAAAACAAAACAAAAAACAAAACTCCAAAAAACTCCCACCAAAACTATTAAAGAAAGAGATGCTCACCTACAAAAAAAAAATTCTTAAATAAGAAGTATGAGTTGTCCATTAGAAACGTTTCTTTTTCATCAATAGTACAAAAGGCGATGACTACTTTGGTTTTTCCCCTTGATGTCTAGGGAGATGAAGTATACTGCAAGAACTCTTTTGAAATATTCTGTTAAGAAGTACATCATTTGAACTCAATTCATAGCCACAAAAATAAACCTCATAGATTTTTTTTTAAATAAAATTTTAAAACCCCCCTTATTTTAAAAAACCCAGTAGTTTCTTTCTTTTCATCAGCAAATATTGATGGAAAAGTGGGCTTTGTATTAAGGGCAAAGTAATCAAATAAACAACTCCACCTGAAGTCTCACTCAAATATTTCTCTTTGGAAGTATTAGATATTTTATTAATTCACAATTATAATTTTTCTACCAAGGCAAAAAAACAAAAGACACAAAAAGATACTTTTTTGCAGATTCAAAACTTAGTCATTCTGTTTTTTAGAAATAAATACATTCTTCAGCATCTTTCTGTGCTTGCCAGGCTGACTTTAACACTTCCTTGTTTCATAATCAGTGCCAGATTTAGTATTTGATTTCAAATTTCCTTAATATTTTTCTTCCTATATCAATTCTGGTTGATCCCAAAGTGCCTTTAATTTAATACAAAGTTTATTAACTAACACAATACCCATGGGATACAAGGAAGCCCTGGATTTTCAATATTTTTTTGCAAATATTTAACTTTTATAGTGTGCCCTCTTTTGAGTCAGTGTAGAAAATTACTTGCTTTCTGGTAAGAGAGCAATGGCTTTTATCTGCTAATAAAATAATTTATTTTGACACACCATAGTGTTAAATATTAACTAAAAGGGCAATTAAAACAAGTGAAAGCAGTTGATATATCAAATGTTTATTCATGTCCTGAGCCTGAAAATTGATAAAACTATAGATTTAGAATGCATAATTTTATCTGGGCTTTAAAAATAGGCTAAGTCATGAGGACATAGTCTCTTAGATGAATGCTGAATGCAATGAGGTGCACTGTGATATAATCTGGAATGAAACGACCTTCATTTTTCTGTCAGACATTTAGTGAATATTTTAACAGTTTGGTCTCAGCCTTCCTTAGCTGTAACAACTTTGTTCAATAGCACTCTTCCCTTCTTCATCCTGTTAGAGCTGTCAGCAAACATCCTGAGTATTTCTGCATATTTAGGGCCTGAGATGGAGTGAATTTCCCTCATAGCAGCTCTCACAGTGCTGTACATTGGGAGCTGGAAAGGTGTTGATGACACAGCAGTGCTTTGGCAAATGCTGAGCAGCTCTGGCACAGCATCAGTGCTGCCTTTCCAATATTCCCCCCACCACCTGTGGGCTGAAAGTGAGCAAGATCTTGGGAGGAGACATTACTTTGCTTCCAAATGCATGACCCTTACTATCAGACTTTGGATCCCATGGAAAAAAATGTGATGATTAGGAGAAGAAAAAGGGTGGTTTGTTTTAGCTGATGGGAGAAGGGGGGTAGAAGAAGGGAAAGCACAAAAAAAGACACAAAATAAAGGTGTTGGAACAGACTTCTTGTTCATAAATATAGCTGCATAAATCATAATTATCTCATGAAGGAGTGAGGATAGGGGATTAGATTCCAAAGGATGGTGGATCTTAGTATACTAAAAAGCTGGAAGAGAGAAAATTTAGATTTTACATGCAATTACATATCATGTCACAGACTGTACTTCATTCAGTGTGAGAAATCTCATGATGGTATGAAATCAAACTAAGGTCACTTAAAAAAAATATTTTAGTCAGTCTAGTATATAAACAAATACAGATTTGTAAGAATATGTCAAAAAGAAAGAAATTGCCCATTTGAGGGAAAATGCTTAAGTACTAATGGGCAGAGTTTATGATGGTTCAAGGACGTCTTCACAGAATTATATTCATTTTTACATGGCTCTATATCTATTATTCTCATTGCATTAAGACTCCTGGGATCACTAGTGTCCAGGTGCACCTCTTGTAGAGAAAAAAGTCTAATTGTTTTTAATCTGTTGAAAGATAAATTAATTATGAGATTTTAAACAGGTGTGTCTTCAACAAATGTAATTACAGAGATGCCTTGAGAAAAATTAATGCATTTTCAGTCAGGTATACTGTGCTTCTGTGTTAGTCAAAAACCATTCTGTTTCTGTCCAAGTTTTCAGAAAATAGCTGCAAAGCTAGGTGAATGTCATCTAAGAAATGTTCTGAAACATTCTTTGTCTCCATGTTTGAAGCGACAGAAGAAGGAATTTCTCTCTCCTGATGGAAAAAGCTGTTAGAGGAGGAATAAGATTTGGAGTGAGTTACTAGTAGAAATAAAAAAAAAACCAAAAAACAAACAAAACACTAACAAAGCAAAACCAAAAATGTCTCCCCCAAAAAACCCAAACAGCGAAGAAAAGTTACACCAAATCTCTTCACCATCAGGAAGGAAAATAACCAGTCAAAAGCACTATTTATAGACTGGAAAGAAGAAAAGCTATAACAGAATGAGTTTTTTAAACAATGAGGAAAGAAAGATGAATATATGAGTATTTCAGACTAGTACAGTCTGTTCTTTGTACTATGAGCAGAAGTTATTCTGTGGTTATTTCTTTCTTAAATTTTGTAAATTCTATTGCTGAGATTGTTGTTAGCAATACATTAAAGACACTGATAAGAAGAGGAAGAGGTATCCCAGAATAATGGGTTTAATTATGAAGTAATCAGATCACAGAATCATGGAATCACAGAATTGTTAGGGTTGGAAGGGACCTCTGGAGATGATTTAGCCCAACCCCCTGCCAAGGCAGGGTCATCTGGAGCAGAAATGTGTCCAGATGGGTTTTGAATGTACAGAGAGGGAGACTCCACAACCTTCCTGGGCAGCCTGTTCCAGCGCTCTGCCTCCCTCAGTGTAAAGAAGCTTGTCCTCATGTTGAGGTGAAACTTCTTGTACTTTAGTTTATGGCCACTGCTCCACATCCTGTCACTGGGCACCACTGAAACACTCTGGCATCATATTCTTGGCACCTGCCTTTGAGGTATTTATATGAATTGATGAGATCCCCTCTCTGTCTTGTCTTCTCCAGGTTAAAGAGGCCCAGCTCCTGCAGTCTCTCCTCATAAGAGAGATCCAGACCCCTCATCACCTTTGTGGTACTCCACTGGACCCTCTCCAGCAGCTCCTTGTCATCCTTACACACAGGAGTCCAAAACTGGACACAGTTTCCAAATTAGTTGTGGTGGTCAGTAATTGTTTCTAGTTTAGATTCTTACAGAATCTTGCAAATTGTACTCCTTCTAACAAGTGGAACACGAGGGATCTTTTCAAACAGAAGAATGAAGTATAATATAGAGGAATGAAGTATAATGTAGAGGAATGCAGTATATTTTGTGCAGTAGTACTGGACAATCTATTGGTAGAGTATGGGAAGTGCAAAGTGAAAATTTGACAATGCTTCTACAGCTAGACTATCCTGTGGGGGTTCTGTCTTCTCACAAAATATGGGAAATGGCATTTTAAATCATGCTTTTACAGGGCTGATGGATAGAAGTAATTTTTCTTGAAACTGCATTTTGTATGATGCTAGGAATAATTAGATAATTAGATCTGGGTGCTAAGTGAAACAAGAATGTATCTAGACATGGGTTTGGAACAGTTCCCTCTCCTGTGACACAAAATGTGGAATGTACTGGGGAATGCTAAGGGTAGAAAGGAGAGAAGGGACTGCAGAATTTGTCACCTTCCCACAGACTTATACATGAGCAGAGACATACCAAATTTGCAAATCCCACTAGCCTGTAAGTGGGATCTGATATTTTAATTTCTGGGTTGCTTGAAGTGGCAGTTTTCAGCTCTGCAGTGTGACAGTTGATGCTAGGTGTAAAAAAGCATATGTAAAAGAACTTCTCTAAAACAGAGGAGTGGAAAGAGTAAGTTAAAATAAAAAATCCTGTCCAGGATACCTTGAAAATAAGAATGAGTTTTAACTGTTCTTAAACTGTAAAATAGTGTGAATGAGTCTATGAAAATCAGTGAGAGTTAAGTGCAGTGTTCTGTGGGCAACTGATGTAAATGTTTAAATGTGGTTTGAAAAGGGGAATTTTATAGTTTCACTGTTGTCCTCCTATCCTGGAAACACCCTCAAGCATGAGCAATTCCATAAGATGATTTTGGTAGAATCAGCTGTACCTTCATTAGGTCGGCTCCCTCTCTTCTGAATAACAAGAATACTCTTCCTGCCCTTCTGCACAAAGTTTGCTTCTCATGAAAGCTACACATATTCTTACCTGAGGTGCATTTTCTAAAGCTCGTGAAATGTATGGATTTTGCTCCTAGAATAACACTATCCTGCCTAAGAATCCTAATTGTCTTTGCAAAAGTGCAAAGTGCTGAATGTTTCTCTAGAATATGGTTTGACTGCCTGATTTTGATGATGTGGTACTGCAGCAAGGCTGAAATATCATATTTTAGATGGGCTAGTGCCAAATATAAAACCAAATCTGTTGCAGAGTGGTGCAACCCTCTGAACAGCATGTGGACAGTCTTCTGGAGTGTCCCTTGAAGGGCTACTCTTCCATGATGCTGGGGAAGTTGCTCCACATCTCACCATGCAGTCACTAAAGCTCATAAATTATCTAGATGTATGGCAAATCCAGCTTCAAGTCTTGCCTCAAGACTGTACACTAAATTCATGTAGATCCAGGCAGTCAGACTTGCAATTACAGCTTCAATTCCAATCCTACAATTACATTCTGAATATCAGGAAACAAATTTCATTTTCCCGTGATATTTATTGTAACACTGATGTTGAGGACAGCATATTTCAGTTGAGGGTAATATGGAATGGATTGTATTTTGTGAAGTTCATATTTTATACAATGATGTTTACAAGGTTTGATTTGAAAGCTAAAGTTGATTTGACTGGAGGAAATGTTGCTTAAAATTTTACCTGATTCTATATCTTTTACCTGACACCTGTAATCTGACTTCTACTAAGGAGTTTCAAGGCATAGACATTCAATCATCTTTTTCGTATTCTGGTTAATATTCTTACATCAGTTACTGATTATTGATCATAAAATGGCAGAGGATAAACCACAGTTATTTCACTGTTCCTCAATTACCCCATTTATAAAGTCAAGGTGATGATTTTCTGATTGATAATGTTATGTCAGATTGGAATTAAAAAAAAATCTTGATAGAGCAGTTTATGCCAGATAAGAATCTGATCTTGACTAACTAAAAATATTCAATTTATAATGGAAGGAATAATAGTGAAGGTAATTCTTAAATTAATTTTCACCCTTTCTCAGATAACTCTTGATAGAAAATGGCAGGAAAAATTATGAGTTGCCACCCTAACTTGGATTAATATCATGATATTAATTTTCTTTTTTTATACAAATAATTTGAAAAGGAATATCATTTTAAGTAATTTTCCAGTGTAAATGAAAGAAAAGGGTCATGGTTCATAGATACATATTAATTTGGCTAACAGAAAGCAATTTACTTTTCCTTAATTAAACTCAACCACTGCAGCCTTTGTTTTAAATTGATAAAAGGATTACAAAATTATCTTTTCAGGTTTGTATAGCAGTTAATGTTTGAATAAAAATGCATTTTGCCTGAACTCAAGTTCAATTAAAGAATTATGAAGAGAAATGCTCTTCAAAAAAATTAAAGTAATCTTTATGTTTCTTCATTAAATGGTACTGTTCCCTTTGAATCCTAAATGCTAAGGTTTGTGTGATTATGGGAAAACTAAATTGAAATACACAGGTAGAGCCTGTCACTAAAATTAAACAGGTCCATTAATTAAATACATAGCTATTTTTTATGACTATATTTAAAAAAGTCTCTATTCTAAGAGCCAGACAGTCTGACTCAATGCTGAAGGTACATCTCACCAATTTCAGGGGAAAAAAAATGTTTATAAAATCACAACTATCCATTTGAAGATCCCCCTCTCTATCCATTAACAACTGAATGAGGTGAGTAACTTATAATGAGCTGAAAACTTTTTCTGGCCCTACATCTTGGATGTGTCCTTGAGTACAGTGTTACAATATTCACTGACCCTGAAAATAAACCCCCGTTATATATTCCAAACAAAATATTGAACATATCACACACATGGTGCATAAGTTCTAGGCTAAATCAGCAAAAAGGAGACTTGGAAGGAACAGGTAATTCCTATCTTAACCTTTGGAAAGCAATGGTTAAAGAAATTGCATTTCCAGTAGCCAGATTTTTGAAAATGTAATCTAGGATAATACACGCTAAGAATAGGAAAAAGAATTCTGAAACTTGGCAAAATAAGAGTGACTGTTTTTACTACTTACCTATTAGTCTTACCTTAAGTAGAAGTAATAAAAATGAAGAAGACATGAGAACAGAAAGAAAATGAAACAATAAAAATGTAACTTCCTTAATAACATACCTTTTTTTTTTATGCAAAACAACAAGAGTAGCTTTAATTCATCTCTTCTCAAAAGCTTTGATACATTATCGCTAGTGAAATTTTTACCTACATTGTCAAAGAAAGGAAGTTACTAAAAGGTGTGTAAAATGACATGGAAATGAAGAAAAGGATAAAACTAGAATGAATTGTGCTGCAATGGTATCAAGGTGTTGTGGGGGCTTCCTGGGGTTCAGGAGCAGTAGGGCTCCCCCTGAGCAGCCTGAAGTGGATTCCTTGGCTGTGGGCAGGGTGGTGGAGCCCCAGAGAGGCCAGGTAGATGCAATCAGATTTGGTAGGCTTTCATAAACTGAAAATCATTGTCTGGTGGTCATTATTAGAATATTTTCAAGGCAGACCTTGAGTATGAATCTCAAGGAGCTTAATTGGCTTTGTCTTTCAACATGCTGACTACAGCTGCAGTTTTTAAACACTTCATGGATATAAACAAAAAATACACATTACTTGTGGATTTTAATATGAAGGGGTATATGTAGGTGGAAACCAAAAGATTTTAAGTTGGTAGATTCTGGAGCAGTCTCCAAATACTGCTCCAGTAGAAGTACCAAGAGAAGAAATCCAGATGTGATGATACACTAAGTGAACTTCTGAACTAACTCAGTGATAATGGAGGTTAGAAATCACATTTGCAACCTGGGGAGGGAGGAACAAATATTCAGAAAGTCTGCTTGTGGTGTTCTGAATATATTAAAAACATAAAGTTAGAAAATATTACTAAACAGAGGGACATTAAGCAAAAGCTTTAAATTTCATGGTTCTAGCACCTAACTCTGGGAGAAGTTAGAGAATGATTCATAAGATTAGGGATTGACTCAGAAGCCTGACCTTAGATGTCCTGTTTCTTTTGAATTAAGTGAAAACTAGAAGGTTTCTGGTGCTGGAGTGACAATATCAAGGTAAGTTTGTAATACCTATGACAGGAAGTTGGAAATATCAGAGAGAAGGATATGTTTGAATGGTCCAAGGAAATTCAGAGCACCACTTGGGATGAGTCTATCTCTTTCTCATCAGTAGCATGGCAGAAAACTTCACTGAGAAGTAGGAAGACATCCTCTAAACCCTTCTCAGCCTGGGAGTTTGAACTGACAGCTTTTCAGTGTCATCAGATGTTTTGCCACCTGTTCATAGATGCTATGTTCTAAAATTAAACTAGATTTGATACAACCGAGTTAATTTGCATGTTCTTAGGAAGTGAAGCTCTTTTGCTGACATTTCTTGTGTGTCTTTTTTATCTTAAGGTCTATAGGTAAGATTTAAGCTTCTCAATAACTAGGATAGTAGATATAACAGCAACACTATTGGTCATACATAATGCATTACTCAAATCATCCAAGAAAGTCTCCTTAGAAATAGACTCCTGATTACATCTCAAATCAGATGGATTACACTTTGCTGTCTGTTGGGACACTTGACACTTCACTGCAACTTTGCTGGTTTACCTAGAATCCATTCATTGATTTAATCTTTAATCCTTTTATTAAAGACCCTAAAGAGAATGAGAAAAAAGTGAGTTTCTATTAAATGAAAATCCATCTGTAAAAAACAAAGACATTCTTGCGCTGTTTCATGTTGGTGGTTGTTTATTTTTACAGACTGCCCATGGGATCAGCTGATCAACAGTGATATGATTTGTAGTTTTGGTTTGAGATTGCAGTTTTATGGATGTGGCAGCCACTGATTTCATAGTAGGAATAAAAATATAAACCTGTTTCTAGACTATATTTCAGCAGCATATATAGACTGTCTTTCATTTAATGATAAAAGCAAAAATAAAAGGATAACTTTATTTTTGGTTAAATGAAAGATATTTGTTTTTTTCTTCTGCTTGAGAAAATCTTTGAAGCCTTTTCTAAAAGTCATAAGCTTATTCACATTAAGGCTGTTTCCATTCATTAGGGAAGAAAAACCCCACCCAAATCCCCCAAACCCACATTTATTGTCCTGCTCTTCTGCATATGCTATTCTTATTCCTACATGCTGCAGTGTTATTACTGGTGACTTTTACTGTCAGCTAGGAAAATAATTTGTATGCTACTCACTTACATAACTTTCCTTAGGAAATGTATGTATCTTATCTCTTTAAAGGCCAGAGCAAAGTTCTGAAATAGCTGATAGTCTCATTACAGTAACCTATTCTTAAGAACTAGCTCTGATGTGTAAGATTAGAAATATTACTGTTACATCTTTAATAACTTTTTTTCTATTTATATAGGTCAGCTTTATGCTCCATCCTTTTATACTATCTACAATAGTCAGAAACCATTTTACTATGTTCTACTATGGGTAAACTGGATTTACATGAGAAAGGTCTTTTAATTCTCCTGTTACTGTGATAATTTTTAAAATGTTTTCTCCTTCTTTGGTAGTAGGCTAAGTGACTTAATAAGGATTCAGAAGAAAAATGATCTCAGATAGAAAAAATGTCTATTAACACTGTCCCAAGATTTTATTTATACAGTATGACTAACTCAGCCCACATAAATTTTCATGTTATTAAGAGAGATACATAGAAAATTTTGGAGGTGAAAGCCCAAGAAAGTGAGTGGTAAAACCCTTGAACAATACCACAAGTTAAATAGAGTTCAAAAAGAGGTGGGAAAGAAAAAAAGATCAGAAAATAAGTGTCATTTTACATTTTCATTATTGAAAAAACCCTACAGTTGTAAGAGTACCTGCAAGCTTGTTGTATATGTAGTTGCCATAATCCTGCCTTAAATTTAAGACAAGTAGTTAAATACAGTCTCTCAAAAGAGATAATAAATTCCACTGAGTAAGTTTTTTACTTTTCTGAGTTTTACCAATGCAGAAAATATCCTGAGGTCTTTGCGAACCAGTGAGAATAAAATTCCTAGCAAAGTTTGTAGAGTTGTATCAGCATTTATGAGTAGTCCTTGCAAGAAAAATCTGCAAATCATGAATGGATGGACATCACCATTAATAACCCAGAAGATGAAAGAACAAGATTGTTAATAGCATTCATGGGAGATGCTGAAGCAAGAAAGTGGTGAGTACCCATTATAACAGAGAGCTGGTTACAGTGAGTTCTGAAATTAGAATTATAGGGAGGGAATGATAAACATGGCTGGTTGAAGAGGGAGTAAACTGGAGAAAATTGAACAGAAAATAGAAATATGTTTTAGATACAGCATAAAATCTTTAAATAGAATAAATTGTCACACTTACACTGATGTTGATTTACTATATTATCTTAACTCACAGTGCTTTCGTGCCTAATAAAAGATGTATTAACTGATGCAGTTTCTGCTGTTGGTATTTGTTGAAAATTATTATGATACACCATGCACTCATATACTGAATTTATAATAGCAGAAAAAATCATTAAATAAAAAGAAAATTTCCAATGAGAATTACCTTTGCTGTAATTAAAACAAGCTTTCAAAATGTCCTGGAAAGAAAGCAAGGGTGATCATCATAGAGTTTGGTCAGAAAAAATCAATTAGCCAAAAAGAGAGGTAGGGGGTTATGACTTGACATGCAAAATCTCACTGTATCACATCTTCCTGCACAGGTTGTTTATTCTTATTCTAAATATTGTTAATATTTATCTATTACTCAAACTAGCATTAAGCATAGGAAAATTAAATTTTTGAGGGGATTTAAAGTATCTCTGTACTACATATTCTTGTATCTTTGGAAAAAAATAACTCAAGTAGCCAGGTGTTGTATGTATTTCTTTTGAGCAATACCATTCTAATTCTAGTTCATTTTCACAAATAAATATGTCCCCAAGAATTGCTAGAGGAAATTTTCCCCCACATTTTCTCAAAACAAAAGGCAATGTTTGTTTAGAGCCTTTCTTACAGTTCATTAGAACACAGAAATAAAAACACTAAGTTGGTCTAAGCCACAATTCTCTCTCGAGAGCATTGATAAGAAATATGATTTAGGGATCTGCTGTATCTTTGTTTTTCCTTCTGTTTCATCTCCTCCAGCTTCCACAATTGTTATGTTATATAGAAGGTACATCCTTACTCAGTCTTTTAGTTTTTCCTTATGGATAATTTCTTGTTAATTTCTCTCTTTTGGTTTTGAAACCTCTGAGACTGTCTGGATTGCCAGATTTTACTATGTATTGTGTCATTAAGGGGGACCCTCCTCCTCCTCAAACCTAAAGCCTATGTTATTTTCTCAGTTTTAAATGGATCTCAATGCAGTTTCCTTTATTTTCCCTCATTTTAGTATTTTTAAAGGCTGTTAGGAGCAGTGATCCATGCTGAAGAATGAAAATCCCGTTTGGAAATTTGAGCGGAGAGCTGAACATCTACTCCAGAGATGCACATACACACATTCACAGAGGGCACTGGTGTGGCCACAGCCTGCCACAGACAAGGTGCTGCCTCTAACAGCACCTTTACATAGAACCAGCATCAAACACAAGCACCCACAGCCAAATCCTTATCCCCCAGCCTGGCAGAGAGAGGAGGGCACTAGGGCTGGTGTGTACACAACACTCCCTAGATTGCCAAGAACATGGATATTCTTGGACGCCTCCAGTGCCAACAGAGTGACTCTGTGTGCCCTGTATCCTTGCAGGGATGCCTGGCCCCCTCACCTGCCTGTGGGTCTCCTGCTCACCTGGTCCAGCTTGCTGCTCACTAGAAAGCAGTGCACACTCATCTCACAGGCATCCTGCCCTCAAATACCCTCCACCCACTTGATGCCCCTGCCTGACCCCAGGATCTCCTTTTAACACTGGCCACCCAGTTTTTTTCTCAAGACAGGATATATTCAATGAAAGCCCCAAGCTCACACAAATATTAATCTATAGATTGAAAACCTCCTAATTTGCTTAGTGTTCTTGAAAAAGCTGATATGAAACACAGCGTGCCAGATACTCCTCTCAGTAATCTAAACTTAGGAAATAATTGATAAGAAAATATTTCACAGAAAAGAAAGCATTTATAACTACTGGAAGAATTGAGATTTAGCAAGGAAAGCAAAGACAAAAGCAGTTAATTCGATCTGGATTTTGTTAGAATAAAGAATGGAGAAGTATTTCCACTTTCTTCTATTGTAAGTGGGTAATTTATTGGGCAGATTTTTGTAAGACTGAACAAAACATACAAAACATAAAGGCTGCCAGTAGAGCAAGCAGACCTTTAATCTGAAATATGTCAGTCGTGCTTCTATAAAAAAGCAGACAAATGAGCTGAAATATGCCATGTCTCAGTTCACAAGAGAAGCTAAAACAAACAGGTTGTTTTCTCACTTTTGTAAACAAATCTGCTAGTTGATACTTGAATTTATGAAAATCTATATGCTATGAGTGACTGGGATTTGGTCACAGAATGTGGTCAGGAAAACACAGCAGAGAAAAATAGCTACGTGCTACCTAAGAATAAGACAAAAACCTTAACACATATGGGAAAAAACCCCCAGAAATGATGGAAATCTATAAAACTTGTCAGAGAAACAAGAATATTCTGCTTATGAAATTATCTTTGTGGAGGAGAAAGACTTATATTTGTTACTTCTAGAAATTTAAGCAGTCCTGAAATTGTGATTGAAGCACAATGAAAAGACATTATTGTAGAACAGATGCATGTATATCAGGTTCCTTGCTGCTATAAATATTTTGGAAAAGACTTAAGAATATATACTGTAAGATGTAAAAATTTTCTGAAATAAAATATTTTTATGATTGTAAAGCTAATAGTACCAGTAACCAAAGAGTGGCTCAAGAGCAGTCTTGTTGGGTAAGACATCTTTATCAGACCTGTCATTACCTCCATGTCTCTCAGGAAAACTGACAGAATTTTGCTAAGACATATACAAAATGTCAACTTGAAAAACTCTTTTCAGAATACCAGAAACATGGATAAGAGGGAGCCTATGTAGGTGATATTGAATATGACATTTTTCAAAACGTGATCTCAAGCTACAAGATCAAAAGGGAGACCCGAGAAAGACGGTTCATAAGGTTGTTATGGAGAAAGCAGTACTCAAATGGGTCAGCAGGAATGGAAAGGATATTTTTATTCTACAAGATGAAAAAGATATTATATATATCACTGTGAATGTAACACAAGCTCTTTCTTAAAGATATCTCTGAATAACTAAAAAAAAAAAATCCATCAAAGGAGGATGGACTCTGTCACTACATGAATCCCTTAGTTTTGTACAACAAAACTTCTTCATGTTGATGTTAGTTTTTTTAACATTTTCAAAATACTTTGGCTACAGTTCACAAAACTCCAATGAGTAATTGGTTTGAACCAGATTTTCTTTCTTCTTTTCAAGATTAGAACCTGGTAAACGTTTCATGGACAGAAAAAAGGCTGATCTTAAAGACAATTTTACCTGCATAGTCATATTATCATTATTAATCTGCAGGTATTTTTAAAATAGGTAAGCAGCTTTGGCTTTGTTAGCTTCCAATTCACTGAAAAAAAGAATAATCTAAGGGCAATGTAATATTTTAAAACAGGCTATTGATTTTAAAATTATGAATATCTGTTTTGAAATATATAAATGGTCATAAAGTAAGCATTTGAGAATCCTTCTGGAAACAATAAGAATTTTAGTGTTGTTACCAGTTCTTCTATTAGGGATTAAAAAGTAAAAGTAAACTAATTTTTATAACTTTGATAAAAAGATTTCAACAGTTTGACTACAATGCATGTATATTTTTCTTCTCATTAAAAAAAATTGCTTTGAAATATACTGCATTTTTGTGAAATAAAAGTAAAGAAAAATGCTAGTGATTTTCAAGATGCTTTTGCAAAGTTCACAAAATAGAAGGAAAACAGACTACGACATAACAATTGATGGAGTTAGCAGCTGCTGTGAGCTGTATGCTTAATACATTGTTAAATTGCAAACCAAAAACTGTAAACTCTAAGAAACCCGAGCATTAATGGAAGAAATATCCTGTACCTTGCATGGTTTAGACAGTGTAATCGATGGAAACATCATGATGAATAAAAATGACAATATTATTCATAAAGTGCAGTATTTTATGGAGCAATCAATGATTTATTACAAAGGTATCTTTTAATGTAATAATTATATTACAGTGGTAGGAGGTAAGGCAAACTTGGTAACCATAACTCACTGCTAGAAACTTGAACAGAAGGTGCATAGCAAAGAAATTTTAAAGGTTCATTGTTTGGTCAGATTTGTTTGAGTTGATGAATACAGAAATAATTAAACCCATGATTCAAAGTATGGAGGAGCTGTAGTTCTTTATAAGAAAAACTACTAAGCAAAAATATTTTTAAAAATCCAGGACCCCACACCCCTAGAAAAAGAAGATTCCATCTACCTATCTGGAAAAGATGGAATCTGTTCCTCGACATACATTCTTCTGAACATCTACCTAAGACTACCACTGACCAATAAGACCATCCTGGAACATAAATGTGTTTTTAGCAAGAACATTTTTTATTGTCTAGTTAAGATTTCCTTGCATTTCACCTTAACTTATAAGTTAATTTAAGATTGTGTGCTATCATCTCCATTATCTCTAATGTTTGGTGATAGTTTAAAAAATTGCTTCATTTTAATATTTACACTGAAACCAGAATTAATGAAAATAGAAATTCAAAAATCAACATGTAGCTAACTTTGTTTGACTAAATTTGTGAGAGGCATATCAATAAATGCTCAAAGGAGAAAAGGATGCAATAAGAAAATTTTCACAGTTTCTGAAACAGATCCCTTTATCCATAATTTTGCAGTCATATAATTGAAAGGAGAGTAAATTATTGCAATCAAGATGATGAATTTTTTTTCTGATCACTAATTATGTGTAGTTGAACAAGAGCAGGAATTGATGCAGTATATCTCAGAGGAAATTGTGTCTGATTGCAAGTTATTTATTTAGTTGGATGTGTTTCAATATAAAAAAAAAAAATTCCTGTGGAAGACTTTTAAATGTTACTATAAACTCTGGAGGTGCACAGCCACAGGAAGAAAAGAATCAAAAACAAATTAGTAAATCAGAAATTCTGTTTAGATATATAGATACTACATATTTATAAAGACACCCACAACACCTCTGAGTAAACGGTTCGTCTCCCCTCCCCTCCC
>VZRX01012419.1:11378-41216 GCA_013398075.1 Notiomystis cincta
TAATAAATTTACAATTATCACTGCTACACATGCAGTAAACTACAGTCTTCTGCATTTCACCTGCCACTATTTGGATTACTAACTCATGCTCACGAGTTATTTTAAAATTAGTTGCTTTTGGTTCAGCAAGCACAAGTCATTTCTGCCTTTTCAAGCCACCATACAAATCTAGTTTCACCTACAGCTCTGTTTCTTCATTCCAACCTACACAGCACCTTTGAGGATCGAGACTGAGATAGCTGGAGTACAGGAGTATGTAACAACTTATCACCTTGGTATATACAGTCAAAAATGTACTGCAGTAAAATGAAAGAAGCTACAAAGAAAGGCCAGAATTGAGCACAGCATTAAGCGTTTTTTATGGCTAAGGGGCTGTCAAATATTGACTCACTTTACTTAGATAATAA
This sequence comes from Notiomystis cincta, assembly GCA_013398075.1. NCBI lineage: Eukaryota > Metazoa > Chordata > Aves > Passeriformes > Notiomystidae > Notiomystis > Notiomystis cincta. The sequence continues at coordinate 11,786 of VZRX01012419.1, forward strand.
AAAGTGTTAGGTTTTGTCTTATATTTCTTAGGCTACACAGATTAAAACTTGTTTATAGGATCACTATATTGTAATAAGATGCTTAAAAATTCTACTGCCCAACATGATTCCCAGCTGTTTCACTTATCTCTTCTCCGACAAAACCAACAAAGAATTAGAGACACTCACTCACCAATAAAACTCAGAAGAGAGCTGAGCCCTGCCTTCTGCTGGGCCATGTTCCTACACCAGGTACCACTATCCGTGGATCATCACTAACTTGTAATGTATGTGAAGACCCTTTTCGACTGGTCACCAAACAAAAATCAAATAAACACTTGGAAGTTATACATTAGAGTTTGTTCACTTTATTGATTTGATTTCCTAGCTAAATGACTCAAGTCAGATTGTTGAGTTGCAACACAAACAGGAATAAAGAGGTCTGGGTCTTTGCAGTAAGTATGGCCTCTCAGACAAGGAAATCCAAGTAATAAATAAAGTTATGAAGGCAGCAACTATATCACCTAATAACTCCTGGTAAGACTAATATAAAAAGGAGTAAATAACATTTAAAACTCCATATATCAAGAGCAAGATTCTCATCTTGAAGTAAAAGTAGATGTCCTCAACACAAGGCACAGAATCAACATCCTAAGATCCCCTACAAGATGCCTTAATGCAATATGCAAGAGAAAGAAAACCAGGAGACAATTAGGATGGTCAGAAGTAAATCTGTCATACTTTGAATTAAGGATTTAGAAGTTCAGGATCTGGATATTAAAGAAGAAGAACAGCACAGAACAGACAAACAACTAAGAACATTATAGCACATACAGAAGGGAAAAAGTACTCATAAAAGTTAAGACAAAATTCAAAATCATTTGGATGCATAAAACAGACTCAATGGAAGAAGAAAACAGAAATGCTCTCAAAGGAGAACTGGCATAGGAAAAGAAAGTAGTAAAGCCATTACAGTATACAAAAGTATTAGGAATTCTCAGATCTTTGTTTTCTGTGGCAAAAGTATAGGTTCTGTAGTGAATTTTATAAATCATTTTTTAACTCTGTACATGACACTACAAAAGTTTTTATGTTGAAAAGCTATCTTTGTATACGTCAAGCTTTTACATAGTAACTCCTGGAGTAACTCCTGCTCCTTTAAATTCAACTTGGCACTAACAAAACGCTGTCCCACTAACAGCCTACCTAAAGAGATGTTTAAGAAGAAGTTAGACCTAAAATTGAGGTGCTGGAATTCCAAAAGACATTAATTCACACTGCTGTGCTTGAAAACTTCCACAGAGCAGCACAAAGATCAGAAGAGTGAATACTATACTTCAATACTTTTAACTCCAAGTAGAGAGCTCAGGCGTGCTACAGGTCCATGCTACATTAGCAACGGGCCAGGATGAAGAAACTAACACCTATACCAGAGTCAATACTGAGGTATTGTTTGCAAGGTATCAAACAACTCAGCAGAGGGAACGTATCTCTCACCTTTATTCCCCACAGGCTTCTAACAGGGCAGAGATAGAACTATATCTAGTGACAGGTGCGTTCAAAGAATGTGACTTCATTTCACTACAGCTAAATGCTATTGGCAGCTTCCCAACTTAGAACTGAAAGAACTGCTAAGAAATTCCATCTTTATTTTTAATTTTGCATTTTTATTTTATATCAAATTATTTCTGGCAGGTAAATTCAAAAAGAAAACCAGCAGCAAAGCAACTTCTCTAATTCTAGGGCTGTTTAGGTTTGTAGAATTAATAGACCTGCCTTCATATTTCAACTGTAGTCAAGAAGCAAGCAGTATATTAGGCAAGCACAAGTAAAGTCCAATGGGTCAGCCATAAATTAGTCATGGAGAACAATACAAAACCTTAAACCCAATGTCACTGCTATGCTTGTGTGCACAGCAAATAGCAAGGAACGAACAGAAAGTCCTGTGCTCAACCAAGCTTTGAAAACTTACTGTCAAGTGTTGCCTGTGTCCTAACACCACTGTGCCCATTCTGTAAACAAAGAAGAAATTAATTAATAAATCATCTTAGAGGTATATTAAATGTTCAGACTGAATCACATATCGAACATGCTTCATGCAAAATTCTATATTCATACTAAATTGAAAAACAAGGCAGAAAATTAAATTTTTACTGCCTTTAAAAAAACCACATCATAAAGCTGTCTCAAGTGCAAGGTGTCCTCAACATAGAGAATCCCATACACTGCCCATAATACACCCATCAGCAGCAGACCTTCCCAAGTACTGCATATAACAAACTTCAGGTTCACACCAATATGAAAGAAAGAATTGCATTAACATATAGGAAATGGTTGTGCTTTTGATCTAATGTAACTCACAATTTTAACTATCCAAGTTACACAGAGACGCCAATTTTTTTCCATTGAAAGATAAGACTTGAGAAGCACCAGTTGTTTTTTGGATAACGCTGGAGTACAGAAGTGGATAGTCTATGCTTGATCCTCACCAGTACATACGAGCTAGTGCAGAAGACAAGTGTGACTGAGCCAACACATAACAAAGGCCAGAAGTGAACTTATAAACTCTCACAAGTTCCTTAAATATTTGATAAAATAAATTCTCTTACAACAAACCTACATTCCATATACAAATAGAGCAGGTGCTTTTGAATATCTCCTGAGACTCTCTCTGTCCTAGATTAGATCTCTCCTTATGCTTTTTAAAATAAAAGATGAAACTAATTCCAACAGCTGTTTAAATCCAACAAAAGAGTAATGCTGGAAGGGCCACAAACAGTTTGGGATCCATTTTCTAGGTGCCATATTAATTTAATAAATAATATACCTTTGGATAGAAATGATCAAGTTATGGCAAAATACCATGACTGATATTTACATACAGAGATAGTTCCTTTTTTAAAAACTAAGCTTCAGGGAAGAAAACTCAACTAGAATGTTAAGTGTTACTAAGAATAAAGGTCAAACAGCAAGATGTCAAAACCCATAAAAGCAGAGGCTCTTATATCCCATATACAAGAAATGGCTACAAAATAGGAAAAGAACAAACAAGAGAGTGGACTTAGGAATCAAAAATACCACTTGGCTTGGTAAAAATATTAACATATCTGGGTAATACAAGTCTAACACTGATAAGAATATTTCCCTTTTTTCAAAGTCTTATTTCAGAATTTCACTCACCGTAACTGCAACAGGGGTTGGTTCAGACGGAGCCATGGAGCTTTGGTACGCTATCCTGCTATGCACAGAAGTCTGCTCATAGGAGGAGGTTGTTACTGGGCTAGTGCTCTGGGATGAGCAGGTCAGACTGGAAGAGCTGATGGCAGAGGTTGTGTAGGTGGAGTCCTGTACTGTATTGGATATTGGCAAAGAGGTATTCAGAGGATCACTGGAAAAAAGAATTATTTATCATCTTGGTAAGTATTTCAAATACCTTCATGAAAATATCAGCTCCTATATAGCTACCTAGAACTATCTTAAACACACAGAAATATCTACACTACTTATATTAGAAAATCTAAGAATGTTAAAAAAAAAATTATAATATTGTTTTGGTCCTCACTAATCACTGCTTCAAAACATCAGCTGCACTAAGCACCATTTACCTTCCTCATTGCAGCAGAACCAAAATAAGAATTTATACTAAAGTCACGTTATTTCCACCTCTTCCAAGGATAAATTAATTACCATAATCTTTCTTTTTTAAATAAGCAAAATCAATAAATTCTGGTATATGATGAATAACTAAAATAGAAGTCTTTTTACAATAGAAGTCTAATGTTACAGAACTAACCATGCAAAGAGCTAAATACTTTAAAACATGCAGGAAGGTTTTTACTTTCCAATTAGTTTAAATATCATGTATTAAACTAAAAGTTAATGTGAAAGTTCATTTTTATTAATATTTCTGAATTAATTTCAGGAAGCTTTCTACTGATGCCGATTTTTCTATGAGTAAGGAATTAAAAATGGTTTACTGATATACTGGCAATTATCAGTGGCTGTTTAGCATTTCGGTAGGAGCTTCTGCATACAGAAAGCCTAGCTTGCTTTCTCATTTTCTCATCCTGTAGGAGGACCAGATCTGTAACCTGATGCCAACCTACTAACACACATATATGGTACAAAAGTTAACTCTGCTGGATCAGATGGATAAAATCATGGGTAGTGAGGAACAAACACCCCAACCCACTTGAAAATTAGGGTAATTTAACATGAGAAAGAAATTCATATTCATGTCATCTCCAGCTTTGCATCTACCCACCCAGGGAGATTTTCATTATCATTAGAGAAGAAATTTATCATTTAAGATACAGTCCACAGAAAACAAGTCATCATATTTTCCTCTCTCATTACATTGTAACCACGTCTTAATGTTTTTGGCACAAACTTGACCCCCTTCAAGAACACCTGAGAATGCAGGAGGGGAACTCACACATACTTTACAGATTTTGAATATAAGCTATTGTTGGTCGACTGGCTGGTATTCCCACTGCTTGAAGTTGATCCAAACTCTGGGAGTGTAGGCTCTGATCCAAACTCGAGAGCTCCAAACTGAACATTTAACCCTGTCATGTCTGCTGATCCAGGCATCTCCACAGCAGAGGCAGGAATCTTAAAGGAAGGAAAAAAGCCATAATTCCTTTGCATGCATCTGCAACCTGAAATTAATCCACTGATTGTGCTCTAATCTGGAGCTGAAGGAGTAAATCATACTATTCTACAGTAACAAAGTATCATCTGTGTACATCTCTCCCCCTTACACCAACATTCATATTGTGGCTACTAAGTCAATCTAAGAATCAATCACTCAACAACAGCCATTTTCCATACAGAGCAACCACAAAAGATATAACCACAGTATTTTGTACCTAATAACTAGCTTAGTAATTCCTGCTTTATAATAAGACATGTACCAAGGTCTTGGCTCTCCTTCTCCCTAGCAATTTACATAAAGCATACACCAAATCAAATCATAGAATCGTTTAGGTTGGACAAGAACATTAAGATTAAGTCCAACTATTAAAGCCAGCACTACCAAGTCCTAAACCATGTCATTAAGCACCATACCTTATAATCTTTTAAAATTCCAGAGATGCTAACTCCACCGTTTACCTGAGCAGAGTACTCCAGTGATTGACAACTCCCTCAGTGATGACATTTCACCTAATATCCAGTCTAAACCTTCCCTAGTGCAACTTGACGCTGTTTCCTCTTGTCTTGTCACTTGTCACACCTGGGAGAAGAGACTCATCTCCACCTAGCTACACCTTCATTTCCAGAGAGTAATCAGGTTTCCCCTGAGCCTCCTTTTCTCCAGGCTGAGCTCCCACAGCTCCCTCAGCTGCTCCTCGGACTTGTGCTCCAGACCCTTCCCCAGATTTTTTCGCTGCTCCAGCCCCTCAACATCATCTGGTGTGAGGGACCCAGAACTGGACACAGGATTTGAGGTGCAGCCTCACCAGTGCCCAGTACAGGGGGACAGTCACTGCCCAGGTCCTGCTCACCATGCCACTGCTGGCACAAATTTTTGTGGTTTTTACATTTACTAATGACAAGCCATCACTCAATTACCCACCTTGGATGCTGGAGTTATCCTCCGTTTTGGTGGTTTTATCTGTTTCTGCTGGGTTTGATGAACAGTCACTGCCTGGTTATCCATGGAGATAGGGGGGAGCTGTAATATTTTGCTAACAGCTGTAGAGGTGTCTACTGGTGATGGCTCTCGGAGTTTTACCTGGGAGGAGGATGACTCCAGCCCAGGAGGAGGAACAGGAACCACCTGCATTTGTTGTTGCTGTCGCTGGGTCAGCTGGCTCAGAACTGGAGATGGCTCAGGCTGGGATTTAAAGTCTGGAAAGTGTTGGAAAAAAAGAAATATCAAAATTAAAGCATTGAACTCTGCTCTTCACAGTTCTACTCTTTATGCAAGAATCTAGGTGATGCCTAATAGTTATGATTCTATAGCATTTGCAAGCCTTTTCAGACATCACAGGGGTCATTACCACTCTAACAGTAATAAAAACAACAGTTTATACTTCTTCTACTTTAAATAAACAGCTGTGGCCAAGTATTATTTAGTTTTTTCAAAAAACATAAAAACAAACCTATCTACACAGTCACAATTTTATCACACACAAGTCCTCAAAAACTGTTATGGATTATTTTAATCAAACACTTCAAGTTTCACAGCAATTAACTCTGCTGATTAAATGTGATTATTTCCAAGGGGTAAAGAGTTGTTGCAATTTAGAACTACTATGATTTAGGATTCCCTATCCCTAAAAAGAAGAAAATTAAAAAAAAAAAAAAGGAAGTCTTCTACCATCTCCTAATAGCTGAGAGTCAAAGGGATGCTGGACATGAACAGTTTTTTTCCCCCCGTCTTCCCTTTCATAGTTTCGAGATGCTGAAAGCCATGGAGTGACCTAAAGCACTGGTCAACCACCACAGAGACCTCCAGCATTTCCATTGTGAAAGGTTTTTTATTCAGTTAATGAAGTCCATTAGAAAGCATTAAAATGCACATAATTTTTTTTTTTTTAGAATTTCTGCATGTCAAAGATTGTAATTGCTACCAATGGCTGTTTATCTACACATAAACATATACACATACACATGAGAGACACAAGAGTTATCCCTCTTCACAGTAAGGATACTGCTAGGAACAACACTGCAGAAACCAAGTTTCTGTCATTTTCACTGTTGCTACTGATTTTACTCAATTACGTGAAAAATTCATACAATTATAAATATACAAAATGAGTAACCTGAATCATTCACAGCACACTAAGGAGGGAACACTGAGGCATGATGTACATTATGAAGAAATTACATAGTACTCACTCAAAATTCATGTAATGAGTAGAAGAGAAAATTTGGGAAAAAAAATAACAAAATACAGTACACAACTTTACACTCAGCTAAAAGCAGTGTAAGTATAATGAAAATAAGTCTTTTCTAGCATTTGCTGAAAAAAAGTCACCAATGAAGTTCTATAGAAATGTTCAAGCACACTAAATCAAAGATGTCATTACATGGAAGGTTCAATAACTTTAAAGATGTAATGACATTTATGGATAGGCTTAAGCTTAACAAAACTTAATTTATGATGTACTTGTTATGTCTATAACTAGTAAGTAAATGTAACACTTAAAATTTTTGTAAGTCATTGTATTACTAGGATTAAATGCTTCAGAAAAAGTCTTTCATTAAAGTAATTTTACACTATCATTTAAGAATGATTACGCATTAAGAAATCTTACTGACTAATAGAGACAGAAAGAGAGAAGAAGCTGTGTCAAAGCACTTACCAAACTGACTGAGGACTGAGGACTGAGTAATAGGTGGTTTTAGATCCCAGGAGGATGAAGCAGCTGTGCTAGTGGTGGCAGAACTGCTATTGGTTTGTTGAGAGGTAAACTGACCCAATCCCGGTGATTTCAATTGGTCCAAGATTTGAGAACCAGTAGAGTTTGCCAGTTTAGAGGATCTGAGTTCTCCAAAGCCAGAACAAAGGACTGCCGACTATCAAAAGACAAAGAAGAGGAGAAAGACTGGAGTCAGTATTTTAACTAATAATTGAACATAATCATAGGGTCAATGTCTACAGCTGCTATCCTGCAGCAACTAAAATCTTTTCAGACCTAGATTACTAACAAATGACCAGTAAAAACTACCACCACTGTAATCACAATAATACTAACTTACTTGAACTCATGGATCTTAACATATCATAGATCTACTAATAGTTAGACCAACTTTTAGAGAATAAACACCTCACACCTTCAAGACTGACTCAGAAATATGCATGCTTCCACAGGAAGCAGTCGAATATGTGCTTGGAAATAACACAACAGTTTTCTGGACTAGAACTCTTAAGCATAAACAAATTATTTTATCCTATATCAGCAAGCAATGAGCACATCTGCTCTCTAACCAGAAGTTAATATAACTACTTCATGTAAAGCCAGAAATAACTAATGAAAAGCAAAATGAAAAAAAAAAGTAATCTTTTTTTTTGAGAAGGGGTGAAAGGAAGGAATGATATTCTTCATTTTCAACTTTTTCAACAAATACGAAAACCTTTCATGAAATGACTGGTACATTGTTGAACCTGAAATTTTTACTCATGAACAACATTTAGAAAACATAATAGTTGGAAAGCATAAGATAGTTTTACCAGAGTCTGAGGAGAATACGAATTTACAGCACTGGCGCTGCCTGTTCCTGATGCCATCTGGGTGCTGTGCTGAGAATTTGTGAAGACTAGAGCTTGGCCAAAGGTCTGTTGCTGAGGAGCCTCAAATGAGTTGCCTTCTGTCTCTTGGGTAGATGTCACTGGCTTTTGAAGCAGTGTCACCAAATCAGTGCTGTAAGACAAAGTGAAATTTGGCTGAAATTAATACAGTGATTAAACTGCACTGACACTGAGGGAAGCACTAACAATACTAAAGCTGCCATCCCAGCAACAAGAATTATTACTGATTAACAGTCTTTTCAAATGTTTTTTTTTGTCTATCATACAAAAGAGAGAGAAGTGAGTTTTTTTACCAGTAAGTAACAGACACAAAAATTCCACCCCAATTTGAGTGGATTAATTTTCTAAAATAATTTGAGGGATATCCACTGGAAGAACAGAACAAAAACAAATGAATACACTATCTTTAAGAATGAAAGAAATAAATATAAACTATAGACCATATGACACCATGCCTCATGCAAATCCCATCCACATTATGGGAAATTTTGCTACAGTACAACAGAATCAGGATGTTTGGGACCATTAGTCTATTTAGTTTTCAGATCTCATACTATCCAACTCCTAATTCTTTATCAATAACTTTAAAATGCCCTCCAGGAACATGAGGCTATGGAGGCAGCTGATTCCACAACATCACCAGCAAGGCATTTGGAGACAAGGGCAAGCGAAGGAAGGCAGCAACTGACATATTTTTGGTTCTTGATTTTAACCCTATATCATCAATAAAGGCTTGCAACTGTGATGTTTACCAGTGAATTCACCTTTTTGCTGATGCAAGCCTTCATTTAACACATTTGTCAATGCACTGCATTCTGAACACTTTCTGCATCTACAAAGGCAGGCTTTCGATTTTTTGGACACTTAAGCCAGAGATTCCTTTTCAACAGTAAAACATTTTTCTCCCCAGCTCCTTTTCATCTTGCCTGTAAACAGTCCTGATGCAGAAGACATATTATGGTCACACATTTGGTAAGTTTGTCTCCACTTTCACAGTCAAAAACAAGTAACACAGGAACTCACAGAAACAACAATTTGCAAGCAAGGCTTTTTCAATTTTGAGATGAGTTTGACCAATCTCTGACAAAGTTTTTATTCAATATTTTATGCTTGCAAACTAACATTAATTAACCAAGGAGAAAAATTTTAAAGTCTAGGGAAAACATGGAAGAAGAGTTTACCTTTGCCCAGGAGTCACATGATTTTCAGCTGGAACAGAAGATGCAGTGAAGACTTTTGTTTCAGAAAGCTGAAAAAGAAATGGGGGAAAAATTTTAATCCCACACATAATCACACTTCCCTCTTGCAACATCTGCAGAAATTCCATTTTGGTCATGCACTTTCAAGATAAAAGTAAAGTCAAACTACCATTACAAACAGCTACTCTGAAGCTCTGCTTAAAAAGACAAAAACGTGTAGTCAAACTTCAGTAAAATCTTCTCCACAGAATCAAGTACCTATTTAATTAGAGGGTTGGGTTAGGAAATTTGATCTACTGAAAACACGCACCAGTATAGAACAGTATACCAATGTAACTACATCAGTTTGAGAAACAGTTTAACTGAAATACACCAGTAGAAAGTAATTAATGTGACAGCCATTCTATCATCAGTGTGCAGACAATTTATTACACTATAGAGCAACTCTGGTAAATCTTATTGCACTGCTCCCACTCATTCCATGTATCCTTGTATCTGACATTTCAGCTCCCACCACCAGCGGAGGCAGGTAAGTACAGGTAAGTACAGTGAACCAGCATTCATGGTTCCTTCTTGGCAGATCTGTTAGGAGAGGCAATAACGTTTTTAACTGAGCGCTCTGAGAGCACAAGCTCAGAAACAGTAATACAATGACGGCCATGCTGACACTCATGTAACAAGTTGGACCACCCAGAGAGGAAAGCTGCACTGTTTTCACCATGCTGTTACAATAGAGAGAGATTCTCGCACAGGCACCTGGGAAGTGGAGCTGGTTGGGACTTGGGGGAAAAAAAGAGTAGGGGACTTTTTAATAGTTTTTCTTCTTTAAAAAGTTGTAGCTGAACAACTACAACTTCCTAGGGCTAATTTGTTTCTATTGACAGGAGTACTTGCAAACCAGACTAAGTCTGAAGCCAGTACAGGTTAGGTTTAGCAAGACAGAGATATGCATGTATAATGTTTATATTTTAAATTTAATGTCACAAAATCACCCTTAATTTCTTTGGTGTAGCCTTGTCTTTGACTGAAGAATAACTGACCTATTCAAAGAACATCTTTACAAGGTGCCATTCAATACAGCTCTTCTAGGAATTGATGCATTTTTAATTGCAGACATTTCCAGCAGCTCAGGTTAAAGGACATCACAGACATGAGCCGATTTCATTTGCCATCCCACAGGCAGCTCTACTGAGAGCATATGTATCCCTGAACATGGACATCTGATAGGGGTCTCCTATGAAACACTGTTTATTTAAGAAGGGCACAGAAGGGCTGACTGGGAGCAAATCACCATTCAGCTGTAGACTACAGATATTTCACATATTCTCTCAGCACCTTCTTACAAGCAGCACATGAGGCCATGAAGAAATCGGTGCTACCACAGTTCCTCCCTCCATTTCTTGCCCTTCCCTTGCTGCCAACACAATGCGCTTTACTCCCTCATTTCTGGATCACCTGTCCTGAGATTAATGCTGACAGCCCACAACTCTGTGTACTGACCAAAACAAAGAAAGAACATTCTGCTTAAGGACATTTCAGTTAAAAAGGCTGTTCCTCTATTGTTCAGCACTTTCCCCACTGTGTGTTTTATTTTAGAGCAATGTGTACTGTACTTTCTGGGGTATTATGGTATTCCTGCATTACATGAAACAAGGAGGTCAGCTAATGGCACAAGCAGCACTCTATGGTCTGCAATCCCTTGGTTAAATATTAAATTCTTTGTAATGTCAACAGCTTCTTACATTCACATAATCCAGGAAAAGACTAACATGGACAAATCACTGACAAACCCCAAGAATTAAGCAAACTAAAGAGACTGAGGCTATTTGTGACAATGCAAAAGCATGCTTGACATGTGAGAAGGTAAATGTTTTCTACAGATGAACCAACATGCAAATGAAAGTCTCCAGCTATCAGCTCAGTTACATTGAGGTTTACACTACACCCTGTGGCAAACTCACTGCCACAAGGTCCAATCAAGCACTTAATTCAGGACTCTGCAGGGATTACAGCATTCATCAAAACACATATTTCGTGCTGCAGCAGCTGAAAAGTTTTATTACACAGATGTATTTAGTATTTCTCAGAAGTAGTATTTTCAACTCCTAATCAAGCCATTATGGTCTCTGCACGCTACACTCACAAATCTTTCACTGAGGCTCTGGCATTTTCCCAGAACTGAACGAATGGTTGTGAGCCATTTGTCGGTGCTGGCCTCACAGGGGTATGTCCTCCATCTGCAGTGAAATGCCCGTGCTTTCCAGCTCCTGTTCCTATGATAAAATCATTCTCCAATCACCAAACAGACAATGCACTTGACAACTAGCTATCAGCTCCTAAACGAGTACAGGAATGGTGAGGAGAAGAGGAAAATATACTCCAGCATCCTCACAGAAACTCAACATCAACAAATCAGAAAAATAAAATAGACTTATTACTGTTTGGGTATGATGTAGTGAAGGTAAAGAAATTAAAACAAGTTCTTGTGCTGCTTCCTGGTAAAGAAACCACTTCCACCAAAACATGCTCTCTTTTTTTGTTCCTTTATTTTTTTTTAAAAAGTATTGCTATGGTTTCAAATAAAATCTAGAACTACCAACACTGTACAGAAAATCTTTGCCATCGCCCACTTTCTAGCAATTTGTATTTATTCTAATTCTCTCTTTTGGAAGAGTTTCTGTAGTTAAACTTTACTTTTTTTAGCCAGGAGAGCATGATCACAATTTAAAGACCAAAATCCAGAGCCACCTACAGTACCTCAATATTTGTCCGGTCCTTCATTGTTCATGCCTTGAATATCCCTTTAGCAAAATACTACCTCCTATTTTCACTGCAAGCAGTTTCCATTCTATTTAATAGCACCTTGACAACCTATTATATTTGCTCAATACTCACTAGGTAAGATAAGGACCAGACAGAACTACTGGGTCACAATGACCTAATTCTTCTTGGGTCAAACAATGCTAAATTTCACTCACTAGCTCATAACTTGTATCTGACTAGGGAACACCACATTTAAACAGAAATATTCTTTAGAAAAACACCTAGGGTCTTTCCCTGCAGACAGCAAATATATTAGTCTCCTTGGTTCTTTAATCAATAGTTATGCCACTAGAACTGTTTGTTACATACTTAAATGCCTGGATCCATTTTCCAGACACAGGTTCTTACTATATCTCTGCTAAACTAAAAACAGAGTACATCATATGCTCCTCAAGTAACTCTTTCAGATTCCCTAAACTAAAATCTCCCTTCTCAAGGATCTTTGATCAGTCATTTTCTGCTATTACACACAATTTTTCATCTGTAAAAGCAATGAGAAATTTGATTTGGTACTTAGAATCAAGTTCAGGAGCGTCCACATACAGAAATATAACTCAAAAATGATTAAGAGATGGGGAAGAGTGCCAACAGGCAAAAGGACTACACTAGGAGCTTTTTTGATACAACATCAGCTCATGCTGAGCTGTTTTTTTATCATCATCCACTACAATCCTGAAAACTTTTGAGTTGCTGCTTACCAGACACCAGGCCCTTGTTCTGAAGGTGTGTCTTTATTCTATAAAACAAATGGATACTTAGCTATATTAAAGCATTTTTCATCGGAACAGGTCAAATCTTGCTGAAGTCCACATCTCTCTGCATGACTGGCTTACTTTCAAATGCTATCCCAATACTTTTTGGATTTCAGAAATATTTTATTAAGCAATTATTTTAGTTTTACTTCCCAGTCATTGATAGAGGCACTAGATAGCATCTGGCCCCAGAGAGGGTGGGGGGGAGGGAGACGGGGACTAATAGCCCTCCTACAAAAGTCCACATTCAATAAGGGTCCTTTGGTAACAGATTTATTTGCCAAAATTTGCAAGGCAGATTTCAATACACTAAGGTGTTCTGTGATAGAACACAATTATTTTTAGAACAAAAGATGTAATGTATTTTTCCTCTTTCTTTTCTATTGTGCATGGTTTGGGCTAATCTATCTGCATCTTGACATTTCATTCACACTTTCTGAATGTTAGCAACAAACAACTTTCTCCTAGGTTACAGGGATTTTCCTGGGATTCAAAATTAATAAAAATTAACAATGGGCCAGAGATTACAAAATTCATTTGCAAATTATTCAGCTCTAGAAACTAATTAAGAGAAATTCCATCCCTAGTCAGCATTGCTCAACACCCCACCCATACTACAAATGCTCTGTATTGTACCAGCATCAAACAGAGGTGAGAACAGCCCATAAATTTCCACCATTCTCAGCCCTTAGTCCACCTCTAGCACATACTGAAGAAACTGAGGACAGATTTAAAATATGTCAGCTCTTGATGACATGAACTGATACAAAACCCCTAAGAATTTAGGAGTTTCTTTCAATTATCTCAAAAGATACATCCCTGTTATTAAGTACGGATGGAGCTACATGAAACATTCACACATTTTCAGGAATAGTACTGATATTCCACCCTGCAGGAAGAGGCAAAAGGGATGACTTATTTTCACTCTTCTGAAAATAAACTTGAAATAATGGGTTACTTCAAATATTTAGTTTTTGAAAACAACACAAAATCTGAAGACAATAAATAATCAATTGGCATGTCCAATAAGTTGCACTTACATCTTCACTCCAGTCTTCTGCTGTCCATTCCTCTATCGAGCTTTTCCATGCTCCTATTATAATTGGGGAAAGAAAACAGGTACAAGTTAAAGGCACAACATTGTGTTTCAATCCTTCTGCTTTACAAGCAATCCTGTTTTCATTATCAGAGGAACACAAAGCAAGGAGATGGGGGTTGGAAACGTATTTGGAAACATGGCTGGAAGCTCTAGGAAACTGGTCTGCAGAATTAAAATTTTGGGAGGGAAACACCATCACTCCACCGTCCTCCCTGCCTTTAATTTCTGATTTCAGGAAATTCTTAGCCACTATTGTAGCGGACTTAATTCGCATGAATGCACATCTGCACCCAGTGATTAATCCCAAACACTGGGAGAACTTCCTCCTACAGGCCCAATAATGGTGAGAGGTTACTCAACTCTCCCACAGGATCCCCTAGTTTCACACACAAATTCATACAGAACAAAACACAACCACAACACCTGCTCCAGTATCTACAATCCTACTTTCAATATATTCAATTTCAAGACCCAAGGTATGTCTGTGGAGGCTACTTTCCAAACTGTTAACTCACTCCTCAGAGTAGAACAATTCCAATTCTTTCCCCTGAGACAGCAATTTATTTTAGAACATAAATAATTCTTACGGTGGTAGCAGGACAGTCTTTAAATTTTCACTGTAGCTAAAAAACACTTCCTGTAACTTGCGGCAGAGTTCATTTGGCAAACACTGGAGCACAGTGCAGCATGCAGAAATAGGAAAACTACAGAAAACCATCCTATGGGTGCAAAAACCTTACCCCTTCTACAGGAAACAGCAGGTACAGACACACAAGAGCAATAAAGGGACTGAATGCCTTGACCACCAGCAGAAGTGCAGGGAAGGTCATCCCAACAACCAGAGCCTTTGTGTAAACTATGCAACCACAAGAAAACACCAGCACCAAAGGTAGTACCACCAGCACCTTAGATCAAGTCCAAAAGCAAAAGGACTGCTGCTTCAATCATCTCCTTTCATTTAATCAGGAACTGAGACACATTAATCCAGAAACAAGCCCCCCAAAGACAGCATCCAATCCACCTGATACTAATGCCAGCTCTGCATTGGTGCTCCCTCTCGTACCCTGTGACACCGCAGTGGGTTTCAGCACAGGAGGGTAGAGCGGCACCGGTCCTGTCAGGGCTGACCACGAAGGTTACACACCGTGGGGAGAGGGGAGGGGGACTATACCTTGGAATCCAAAATCATTTAGCAGGTCCTGAGCAAGGTAACATCCACTCAGTGTGGGCTCTGTGGAGCAATATAGAGTTGCCTGAAGCATACCAAGCTCATATTTTAGCAAACAGCCCCTAACCAGGGTTGATGTTTTTACGAATAACCATACCCTGTAGCAAAACTACTACAATATCTCAAATTTCTAGACTAATCCATGCAGTCCTACAGAAATTCTGAAAAGGAGGAAAAGCCCAATGAACAAGCGTTTGAAGTGTTTGAAGAACAGTTGATTTTTTGTCCCTTCCCCTGACTGGCACAGAACCCCTTTCCCAGTATTTCTTCCTTGAAGAAGAAATCCAATTATTTCCCCAGCTTGTATTTAGCTACCATAAGCCAGTGCCATGGCCTGTCTCTCGAAGACAAGCCTTGCACTGACACCAGAACAATAAAACAGAGCGCGGAGTCTGGTAAAAGTAACACTAAAAGAGCTTGGATACATCAAGACAAACTCTTGAATATTTTACACCACCTTTGGGAGACCAAACCTTTTTGGAATAATATTTGTGGTATTTTCTTGACAATCAATTTAAACAATTATCTGTCATTCCCTCTTATAAAACTAGTTCTGAGACTTCATTCTTTTAAATACTGTGTACGGCCTTTCACCATTTTATTAGTTTACCAAAGCTGCCAACTTTACTAGTGTCATTTACTAACACTCTTCCCAACTCAATCCTTCCAGTCTCAGTTATTTCAGTACTCATCTCTAAATCCAGTTTTTGAATGTCTTCCTCTGACTGATGGGATTTCTAAGTCAGACCTTGCCACAGACGCATCAATTTCTTTTAATCCAAAATCCACCTTGGCATTACTGCAATTCATACATCCTCTTTCCAATCTTTCTCCCAAGCTTTGCAAAGCATCACAATTCAAGAGTTCTCTGTTTTCCATTAAAATTATGGTTTGTGTTTTCAAGGATACTTATACCAGTTTCAACATAGATGGTTATTTGTGATCCTTTCCTGTTTCTCTTTTTAAGAGAAAATTTAAGTTTTAGAAAGTTATCAAACCAATAAAAATAAAATACATATTTTGATTAGTCTCAGCTATTTTCCTCCAATTATCCTCTCTTCCTGTCACACTGTTTCATTTTTTACCCTTTCTTTGAATAATCATTAATATTAGCCCCAAAATAAATTATATCTTGGTCTATACTGAAGTTATGCACGAAGTCTTTCCTTGAGATTACATTTGCATTCTAGAAAGACTTGAAGGTTTCCTTAAAATGTTCCGTCTGACTTTTATCAGGGATAGAAAAAAAAACCCACAAAAACAAAAACCCAAACACCAACTTCTTTGTACCTTCCAAGGAACACAACTGTCTCTCTTGAAAGTTACTCTATAATTTGTTTTTTATTTCTTGTCATTCTTCCATTTCAGAGTAATTTAAGGCTGTTTATAACTAAGATAACAAATGAAGCTTTCCCATGAAACTTAGGAAATTCTATCAAAGTAGAGATGTGAGTAAACTACCAGAACACAAGGCCATTTTTACAATCAAGTTTGACCAGTGAGCACCTCCAATATAATTTATGTACAAGAACTGCTGTGGTTTGCGCTCATTTTCTTCCACTCTTCGTACATTACAAAAAAGGTAAGAGAGGAATCATGCTGCTCAAGTTTATTCCCTTTTGGAAGATGACTGGTCTTTTTGTTTCTCTTCAACTGTCCCTTCTCTTTGCCTTTCATCTGTACATTATTTCTATATAAATTAGGATGCAGGAAAACTGATACTGTATTATTTGGAATATAATTAGACTTAAATGTTACAAACTATTAAAGATTTGCCCTTCAGTCTTATATTTCAAGCAACAACACTAAATTTTACCTTCACAGAACCAGCTAGCTTTTTTACTGGATTACACAATGGTGCACCTGGAAACACTATTCAAGTTACTATGAGCTGTCTGGCACCTGCAACAATTCAGGGCAGGAGATTCTAAAGCATTTTCAGAAGCTATATTTTGAAAACAAATACTGCATTTATTTTTAATGAAAATATTCATTTCCCCAGCACTGGCTAAAGGAAGAAATACTTAGTAAATAACTCAGAATGTCACAAAGAGTTTGTATTTGTATGACATCTTCAAAAAATATTTCAATAAGCAAAGATCTCTTACTTCTCTACGCAGTTACCCAGTTACCTCCTCTTTAATGTAACTGCAGATGAAAGACACTAGATGAAAAAAGAAATGGGACTGGGTAATTAGGAATAAAGAGAGGGATTTCCTTCCTGTCCTTCCTCTATAAACTCTTACCTGACATCTCTAAAGCCCACTGCAGGCTTTACAGTTTTCCATTCATATATAATTCCCACATTCAAAACTTTAGCAAAATCCATATTGGGAACTTAATTGGGACAGTGCTATTTTGTAATTAACAAAACAGCACTGAAAATTTGTTGGGAAAAATCTGAAAATTATTATTTGGGATGAACAAGTCAAATCATGCTCAACTTTATGCAACCTACTTCTAGCCCCATACCCTGTCTGCCACTGTTCTCCCCTAGCACTGCTACCAGGTTCCTTCCCACCAGTCTTTTCTGCTGTAAAATTACCACCCCAGCTGCAGCTTCCTCTAAGAACCCTCAAAATGCTTTCTGTCACAAGGCTGAAAGTGCTACCCACTTGGACAAAACTAATGATTCCATTCTAAAGCCTGTTCTTTCTGAAGTGATTCCTTTCAGTGCACGGACTTCTTTCAGACATTGCTAGAGCTTGTCTAAAGAAGAAACACCATAAAAGAAAGCATTCTTTAGAGAGACATTTTTGTTTTGTCACTTATGGTACCTTTTTCATTTGAAAGTAAATTAAGATTAGCAACAAAAAGATACTTAACACCCAACAAAAACATTCATATTTACCTAGTTTACTTTAAATTTCTGCCAACCAAGTAATTTTGCAGTAACTCCCTCACAATGACACCTACTCATTCATACCTCAAAGATTCATTCATCTGACAAGGTCGGGGAAAATTCCCAAATGCCTTCTCACACCTTCTTCATTCAATGCTTCCCAAATTTCCACGCCTTAAGCTATGTTACTGAAGTCCAGTGTGACTGCTGGTGACACATGCACAGCATGCATGCTTGGCATCCAAATCGAAATTCCACACATGAAAACTCTGAATTTCCACCACTCTGTCAGCAGCACACCCCTCATGGTGACACATATATAGTATTAGAAGATCTGTTTACCCATACCAAGCTATTCTTATTCCTAGGCAGAATTCTTCCATTACTGAACATTGAGAGGATGCCTACAAGGACAGAGGCTGCTGTAACAGAGGCACTTGGAGGCTACTCTGAGTTAGCAGGGAGGGTCTTAGAACACTTGAGTTCATTTCAGAAGTGAAGCCAAAGTCATACATAAGCTACAACCTTATAGCTGCAATCAGTAGTAAGAAACCCCTGATTCTATACCTCTGGTCCAATCTCTTAGTACCTTTCTTGCAGATCTTTCTTTACTTAGCTAACCTTATAGCTTCTGCAATACTTTTGGTAACATACCCTGCCCCTTGCTAACAGGTAGCAAACAACAACATTAGAATCCCCAGAGGAATTTTCAAGACTTTAGGTATCTTCCTTATTTGAAAAAGTAATGTGGGTGAAGACAAAAGGTGTATTTCTGTTTGTGCAACTGCATCAAGTAATTAAAAAAGTAATTCCTTAGAGAGATATCATATTTAGCAAGAATGCTCCCATTAACAACTATTAATACACTCAAAGCCACTCTTCTACACTGGATCAGAAGGCACTCAGTGAAAAGACACCTAATAAGCCTCCCTAAACTCTGAGCTTGTTGCTGTCTTCTCTGGTTAAGTGGAAAATGACTTGTAAGACATTCAGAAAGCTGCCTCTCAAGTGGCTTACAGCCGAGCTCAACAGAGCACACTCTATTCTCTAGGATCAGCTTCCACACTTGACACGGGAGTTGATAAAAATCACCTAAGTAGTCTTCACCAATGAAGAATTACCCAATGCTGCAGTTAAAAAAAAATTCACTCAATGGTTTCTAAGTGAGGACAACAATGTACATGATTTTCTCCATTCTAATACAAGGTTTCCTTTGCCTTCATCTCCTGCCACAGAACACAGGAAGTAGTAAGGTATCCTATTTTTCCCCATCACAGATAGCAGGCCACCCTCCTCATTTCTGAATCACCATGAGACCACTGCCAAATGGTTCCTTTCCAAATTATGTCAGTCTCTTGCCTTTAGCTGGAAGTATGTACTTCTCACTTGAAACTTCATACAGAAACACACATCTGCCTTGATCTTCAGACAGGTCAACAGCTTTTTGGCTTCCACTCAAGTGCCTACTCATGCTTTAGTTAGTAATTTTTCTCTTCAAAAACGGCAGATCTTGGAACTCTCCTCCATCCAGAGACTGATATCCTTACATTTCTGCATTGTGCAGGTGGGGCTTCCGAAGCGATCCTGCTGTCACTGAGTAAATTCATACTTGTAAACTTTCTTTTTTTATCTTCTTAGATATTCACATCCTATTGCCTAAAGCCTGTAGGACAATCAATTCTAGGAGGACTTATGCTCCTTATCTACATTAGATGAGATCTTAAGCAGTATTAAGATATCTAAACAGTTCTTTATGTACAAGGTTCTTCCAGTGACTCTTCAAATTCCTTTGTCTCTCAAGGAATGTTAGCACTATAACAAAAGAATTGTGAAATGCCTCACCAAAGAGGCATTCTCACCAGAGAGACGCTCAGGGTGTGCACATCAGGAGCAGTTAAACTTAAAAATCAACTAATATCTGTGTCACAAGGGATGTATACAAATTTTCAGAAGTTAATTGAACACTAACAGAACAGTTATTTTAACTGCAATTTGCTACAGGTCTTCATTCCAATCCTTCCACTTCTTGAAGCATCTTACCAGTTCCATCATCTCCATCATTCTGACCAGTCTCCCAAATCTTTGACTTTGTCCCAAAGCCACCAGTGGCAGAAGACTCCGTATAGTCTGCAGGATTAAATGTCCTAGAGTTTTGAAAGTTAAGAAATGGAAGAGAACACATGGGTCATTCAATGAGCACAAGTGTCATAATTTTTAGCTGAAGTTGTATTAGATTTAACATCTTGATTTCCACGTAAGTTATCTTGGTAGCTTTTAGTTTAAAAAAAAATTCTTCTACGAGAAGACAGAGGTAAAAAGGGAGAAAAGAGAAGAGGAAAAAGTGAAGAGACTGGTAAACAAAATTCCTGTAGAGAAACTGAACCAAATCAATTCCTGAAAAAACAGTTAACAGTATTCCTATTCCTCCCAGTGTTATAAAGAATTAGTTTATACACACAATGATAAGACCCTCTCAACTGTTAAGCTTTTCAGCAGCGGGTTGACTGATAAGTAACCAGTATCAGTCATTTCAGAGCACCAGTATGATTATTTCAAAATGCTCTGCTGACACCAATGCCAAAATACAAAGATGCAGCCAAAAGGTGAAAAAGCATTATTGAAGAAAAACCTCTTTTCAGTTCATCATCTACAAGTATGAACAAGAAGAATTATTAGAGAAGTGGAACAAGACTCCAGTTCATCATCATATCACTGATGTTGCATGAAGTGTAATTAAAGGCATACACTGAGTGAAAGTAGTAGAGGCTACATTTCCATAAAGCAAGTTATTCCAACAAAATAGAGAACAAACTTTTAAGCTGCCAAGTAACTTCTGAATCTGTTTTAAGGTCCATGTGAGTCCAAACAGCTAAAGCATGAAACCTCAAAAACAGAAGAATGTTTAGAACTGCCACTTTCAAGTTTTATATAGAACTTGTTAATTTTACATTACACTAAAATAAATCTGGTTTTAAATTGACCTAAGACTGTATGTATCACACAACTTTCAGCCTCCAAGGCACTATGTGGCTGCTACTGATAGCAGGTATGGTTCTCCAAGTTTGAGATACTAACACTGAGTACACATACATTAGGTTCCTATAGGTGTACCTAGTTAGAAACACTAGTTTAAGACAAAAATATTCCATTCATCATCTAAGAGATTTTTAAGTTTTTTGCATCCATATTGGTTTATCAAACATACAGCAATATCCATACATACAGTGGCAACATTGTCAATTAATATTGCCACTGAGTTCGATCCTTGCCAAAATCTGTGCTCTGCATGTTTCTTACCCCATGCCTTGGGCTGAAAACCTCCCCGCTCCTCTCCCTCTGCCACGTCCAAACCCTAGGAGAGAAAACACCATTTAACAGCAACAGCAGAGGAGCCGCCAGTCACTAGGCTGCCACATTAAAGAATGCCACAGCTCAACAACAAAACTACCATAGTTGAAGTTAAATATCATTTACTTCCCAAATTCCCACACAGAATTTTCTTCCCTAACACATGTAAATTAGCCTTGGTTTATCTAAGACATTTCAGTAGCACCTGCAATTATTTGCTGTCTTTTCTGTGTTTCACAAAGTAGCTCAAAATGCCATTAAAAGAAATTACCTAAAGACTTATCCCAAACACTGCTATTGCCAAATTATTAGACATTGTTCAGAATTTTGTCTCTACTGTCTCATTCTTGCCTAAGATGCTCTAGAATCTCAGCCTCCCTGAGTATCCTAATCTCTCAAGCAATTCTCTGTCACTCACCCATGAGAAAAAAGTTGAAATACTCCATTTGTTTCCTTCTCTGACTCAGACTATCTTTCCACTCTCCTGTGCTTTTGCCAGTCTCTGACCATACATTCCTTCTGCCTCCTCCTTCATCACAGTTATTGACAGGAAAACACCCAAATCAACTCAACTTCCTTGCTTATCATCCACTAAAATACTCATTTGTTTCAACAAAAACAAGTACTTGTTTTCTAACATTTTGATTACCAGCCTCAGTTTATGAGCTTCTTGATACAATGAACGGCTTAATTTTTGCACATTGCATATTGTCAACAAGGCATGAAAATTTTTGTGTTTTTCAAGAATACACAAAGCGAATGTCTACATAAAATGTTACCAACTATTTCTTATATGTAATGTATTTCTGCATAGATTTCCTTCCCCATCTTTTTAGGGGTTTTATGTAAGCCTTTCCCAGAATATTCAGTTTTTTTGAGGAAGGGTAAGAATATTATTTTGTATTACAAGAACAGAAAGAGGTCAAGATCTCCACTCAGAGAACAAAACAATGTTTATTTTAATGGCAAAATTATGTGGTAATTATAAGTCACCAAGCAACTGCAAGTTTACCAGAGCACACAAAAATCATAATCCTAAATCACCAAAACACTGGTGTCCATAGATCAGAATTACCCATGACAGGCTGTTCAAAGTCAGATCAAAATTACTCCTTACTTTCAGGAGACCACGTGAGCAAAAGGTGAGAAAAAGGTGAGCAAAAGCAGTAGTTCCAGGACATGGTAACAACAGCTTATGAAGGTTCTACTTCAAGGACTTTCTGTTTCCTACTCTCATCACTCATTCTTCCCCTTATCCCGGTTCACTCTTCAAGTGTTAAAAGACATTTCTGGACCTACTTTTTCAAGACTTCTTAGAAGCATTAAAGTAGAGGAAAGATTCCCATTCAGCAACACACAACAAACATCTTGCTGGGACAAGAACACAGAATAGTTTAAGTGTGACACTGACCAGTTCTGTTATATCTACATTATTTTTCCCTCTTTGCTCTCTTTTCACAACTTGTGCAACAGAAGGCAGACAGAGGTTAGGAAAGAAGCAAAACTGCTGCCACCCTTCTTCAATGAGTCCATGTGCTCTTTGCCATAAACAACAGTGCCCCAAACACCACTGTACCCAACTGCCTCCAACTTGGCCACTGAACCTTGTTGCTCAGCCTACCTACTCCACTGCTATTCTCACCAAAGTCAGAGCACTATGGATTACTTTTTTGTCCACTAAGGTCTTTTAATTTTAAGAGTAGAACCAGCTTAATAAGTTTACCTGGGGACATGGTAGGGCCAATCATATAATAAAATTACTCTCAACCACTATCAATATAGCATTAAACACCATTTACAGAAACTGAACAGAAGCAGATCAGCAGTTTTCTGACAGCCTGAGGTACAAGTCCAACTGGGAGCTGCAAAACACAGGAACAGTTAACCAGAAACAGTTTTGAGTGAGACAGACATTAGGTACACAGAGATAACTGAAATAGCTGTCATGAAAGAAGAAATTGATTTTAGAAGAAGAGGTAAGTTGCCCCAGTATTTCAAGTGCAAAAGCCTGAAGGACCAACTTTAGCACACTAAAGAGAAGGTGATGTTTTAGCAAGCCAGTAAGACACCCTCCCATAATAGACACAACAAACTACTGACTAAAAACATTAATAAGGAGCTCCAACAATTTTAGGGAATGTAAAAAAGAAATAATGCTGTTCCAGAAGTTCCATGCACAGTTTTAGACTAGCCTGCAAGGCATTTTTTATACCAGATCACTTGGAAAGATAGTCTTGTATTTGAATTTAAGTGGATTCCTAATTTAACTTCTTAATGCTGTGTCTATGCTTTCTATCAAAACTGGAATTTTTATTAACAAGTGCAAAAATTCCTTTCTAATGAAGGCAAAAGGTAGTACCATCCAAAACACTAAATTCAAAGTTAGAAAGCACACAAACAATTAACTCAAAACATGACACAGTGAGTGTCCACCACTGCAACACCACCTAACTCAGACATAGGACCTCATATATCATGGTTACTAGTGCCAGATGCCAGTGGAAAGAGCTAATATTCTCTTTGACATAACCAGACCACTAATATATCCTTAAATTCTCAAGCAAAGAAAGCTACTGCTCTCATCTGTCAAAACTTAAAAATGGCCTTAAAACAAAAGGTACATTTTTTAAGACAGAGAAATTAGTCACAAAACCACTATGAATGCCCACAGGGTATCTACAAACTTTTTATGCTTTTTAACAGTGACTAAAAAGTCAGTGAGCAAATGAAGCTTTGTACCAGAATTCATGGCAAGAACCCAAATCCTGAGCATGCAATCCCACAGTAATTTAAACCCATTTAAATCAGAACTACAATTGTGGTCTTCCTCACCAGTGATCACAAACTCTGCTCTTTTGGGCACTGACAGTTTTGCACTTTCCAGGGAGTGAGCAGCAAACAACTATAGTATTTGTTCACTTCTGGATCAGTTCTCCAAACCAGTTCCCACCTTGTTAAATGCCAGAAAACCTTTACACCAAGCCACTAAAAAACCCTGCTGTCTACAGAGACCATGTTGCCTGCCTCTTTTTTTGTGATGGTTAGTTTGCCTGTTACCTGTAACCTCATACTTTTCAAGTCCCTTAACTTGGCTTCCAGGAGGACGTGCTCCAGGACCTTGCCAGGCACAAACATGAGACTTCCTGGCCTCTAGTTCCCTAGGCCTGCATTCCTTGCCCTCTTAAAATGCAGGTTATGCTTCTCTTTTTTCATCAGTGGAAACTCAAATATAATGGATGCTGGCTTAGCCACTTCCTCTTCCAGTTCTCTCGGGAGCTGCAGATGTATCTTGTCAGGTCCCACGGACATGTGCACCTTCAGATTTCTCAGTCTCAAACCCGATCTTCTCCTACAGTGGATGGTTATTTATTCTCTCAGCCCCTGCCTTTACTTCTCCTCACCACTGCCCCAAAGATCTCAAACTCCACCACTTCACAGTCACTGCAGCCCAGGCTGCCCTTGGCCTTCAAATTCTTCACCAGCCCCACAAGTCAGTTGACTTCATAGGCTGCAAGCACACATTACCAGCTCCTGACAGCTTCTCATCCATAAGAAGTCCCAAGTTGTTCTCTGCAGGGCTTCTCACAAGGAATTCTTCTCCCACTCTGTATTTATGCCCGGGATTGCCCCGACCTGGACACAGCATCTTGAACCTGTTCTTGTTAAACCTCATGAGATTCCCATGGGCCCACTCCTCAAGCCTGTCCAGGATGATATCCCATCCTTTAGGTGTGTCAACTACACTTCTCAGCTTAACATCATCTGCAAATTTACCAATGTCACTATGTCAGTAATAAAGATATTAAAAGAGCACACGTCCCAAGACAGAGCCCTAAGGGACACCACTTGTCACCAGCCTCCATCCGGACACAGAGCCATTGACTGCAACTCACTGGATGCATCCATCCAGCCAATTCTTTATCCACCCAATAATTCACCTCTCAAATCCCTCTCTCTCCAATGTAGAGATAAGGATATCATGTGTGACCATGTCAACTGCCTTACAGAAGTCTAGATAGCCTTCAGCCTTTCCTTGTTGACTGTTGTGGTCACTCCATCACAGAAGGACACAGGATTGGTCAGGCATGACTTGCCCTTCATGAAGCCGTGATGACCAAAGATGCTCATCCCCTTCCCTGACAGATGGAACCCATCAGCCCCCAGAAGACCAGGTTTCTCAAAGAGAGTCCCCTGGTCTAAGAATTCAAAATCCTGGCTGTGGCACAAGGCCTATAACCACCTACTGATTCTCAAAATGCAACTGGCCCTTTCACCCCACTTTGTTTTTGACTGGGAGGATGCATGAAAAAACTACCTGCAAAAACCACCTGCTTCAGAGTCCCTTATGCCACACCCAGAGCTGTGTAATCCCCCTTAAAGCTGTTCAGACTGCTCCTGGGTGTACCACTGGTAACCATATGGAACAACAGCAGCAAGTAACAGTCAGTGGACTGCCAGAAGCCTGATAGTCTCAGTGACATCCCTGGTAAGATCTCCTGGTAAGCAGCACACCTCTCTAGAAAGCGCAACGTGTCAACAAAGGGGTGCCTCTGTGCCTGTCAGAGGAGTTTCTTACCACTGTCACCTGTTGCCTTTTCTTAGTTTTGCTGCATATTACACTAGGCACAAAGGGAGCTGCCTTACTCTTTGTATTTTTCTTCTCCTCAATGAATTCTAGAAAGGTCAATACTTATACTCAACACAGACAGGAGGCAAGTTTTTCTGTTTTCACTAAAACCCAGTGGGAGTTCAAAACACTCATCGCACAATCACATCTCCACTCTGGTATCATCCAGGCATGGCAAGAATTTCTCTCCACATTCACAACATTTCTTCCCCCAAAGCAAATGCACACTTCATGGCAGCATAAGTGTGTAGAAGCACAACTGAGATGCAACTAGTCCA
The DNA here is from genome assembly GCA_013398075.1 of Notiomystis cincta. Classification (NCBI taxonomy): domain Eukaryota; kingdom Metazoa; phylum Chordata; class Aves; order Passeriformes; family Notiomystidae; genus Notiomystis; species Notiomystis cincta. Next base: position 38,221 of record VZRX01012419.1, read on the forward strand.
TTAAATAAATAACCTATTCTGCAGAAAATCAAGACTGCTGAGCTTGTAGACCTAAATTTTTCCACTGCAACACATGTGCTTTATTTCAAAACTCAGGTTTTCACTCAGGGTTTAAATTAGAGGAAGTTACTTCAAGGTTAAGAAATAGCCTGAAGAACAGCTGCAAGAAAAAGGAAATGCAGACTGGAAGGGCAGGCGACACTCTAAATTTGTGCGTATCTCCAACTACACAGTAACTGAACTGTCCTGGTCTCTGCTCTGGCAGTGCAGAGCCAGCCACCCTCCCAGCAGACACTAAGCTGACAGAGGCTTATGCCTTAAGAGGTAAAAGGAGGCTAAGTACAGAAGCTTTGTATTCTAGGTACTCCATACTACCAAAACAAACCCCAAAGTTGGATTTAGTAATTCAAATTACTTTTGTCTTTATTAGTCATCATAAAGCTAGAAGGAATTCATCAGTTTTATATACTGCATTTACTCAAGAAAGCACTTTTACAAGTCACACTGAAAACTTTCCACTTTAGAATTATATTTAAAAGGAAATAGGTGACTTGTTGTGATAATCTCACAAAAATAAAAACTGTACATGACAGAATGTCTTAACAAATGCAGAAAAAGCCACAGCAAAACTAAATAAACTTCATATTTTGACTTAGATATCTGCTCCACATTCATGTTTTAGAAAAAAACATCCTCCTCCTTAGTTCTGGCAAACAAAATCCAAGATATATCCTGTGCCAACTGCACTAAGTTTTTAAACCAAGGGAATGTTTATACATGCAATCCCATTACAGAAACTTGATATGTTCAAGGATAGCATACTCCTTATTGAAAAATGTTAAAAAACAATGAAAAGAGCTCAAGAATAAAAGCTCAAAACTGGACTATAATCAGGTATCTATGAAAAGGACAAGCTGTTTTATTTTCCTATACAGTTGGTACACAAAACAGGAGTTGGAATTAAAACACAGCATTTCTTCCTTTCATTTTTATATCTGTTTTGTAGGAAAAAAAAATCCTTGGCAGAATCCGCATTTACGGCATGCTCATGTTGTTCTGCAATAATGAAGTAAAGAGCGAAACAGAAGTACAAGCAACAAATCTATCTTGTCTCTGCAAATCAAGAGAATTACTATACATGAGTCTGTAACAATTTCTATGCTGAATCAAATCCAAAAGTCCACCTACCTGTTATTCCTTTGTAAGCCATGGTCAATTAGATAGCTTGGGAAGAGCACATGAACTGAAACCACAACGCAGTTTCTTTGGATGCTTTCCTGGTCTTCAACTATTTGTGGCTTTGACTTCCTTAGTCAAAGATAATTTACATACAACAAAATCTTTGGTGGTTTTTCCTTTTCTTGACTGTGGTTCATTTTTAGGATGAAATTATCAAGTCTTTTTACGTGTATATTTTCCATGCCACATCATCTTACTGAAAGGAGTTCCTCAGGTCCACTACATGTATGAAGAATCAACTCTTTAAGTTCATCTTGAAGCTGTAACCTGCTGATCTCATTTAATATTCTCTCTTTTGCATACTTGCTTGGCATGATCAATTGATGCCCCCACAGAAGTTTAACAGATCTCCACCACACACCCACTCAGTCCTCTCTTGCAGGCAGAGAAATCTTAGTCTACTTGTTCCTCACACCCCATAACTACAGACTTCCCAGTACCCTTGAAAGCCTTTTCTAGCTCTACAGCCTTTTTTCTTCCCCTCTGCATCCTTTTAAATATGAGGTAAAGGAACTGGAAGAATTAGATCTGCACTTAAAATTGAAGATGCAGGAACACTAAAAACAGCAGCATAAAAACAACCTGTGCTAGTAAAGTTTGTCAGTTTGTATACAACACTGCAGCTGATTAAAACACAAATGAGAAAATGTTTCTATAGCTGACAATCCTAAAGACAACCATCTGCCTCCATAATTTCTTTGGGAGATTCCATTCTAGACAGTTGCAAATCCTTGCTACACTGACAAATATAATCATTTTGATGTAATTACTGCTCATCATCATTACAGCATTTCTTACATTTAAATTCAGCTCATGCAAGAAATTTGGTTCTGAAAAGAAGCACAGATGAGAAGGCATCTTAAAACACGGTATTCCCTGACTCCAATACAAAGTTTACAACCTTAGTCTAATAAGCAAAGGTTTATCTAAGAGCAATTACAGCTGATGTGTCCTGTTACACATGCTGCAATACATTTTTGCATTCTCTTCATCTGTCAATAATTTGTATCTGCTTCAAATCCCCAATGCCCTGAATACCAGCGTCCAGTGGTGTTTGCACTGTTTACCCACTACCCTATAAAGTTACAAGGAAGGTGACAGAGTCATTAATGGAAGATCTACTGCCAGATGAAGCTAGTGCCTTATATACTGAATATCAAATACTCAGTATCAGGGTTTTCCCCCCCACAGTAAACAGCGCACTATCACCTGTCAATCCCATTTTTGCTATTTTCTGTTGCTTGCCATGTCTTTACGTTTTTGTAAAGTGAGGCAGTAATATAAATGATGACCCAGCAAACCTCCTAGAAGGCAGTCAGTAAGATAACTCCTGCCTGAGATGGTAGCTTAAAATAGAGAGACAGTATGTTGCTCAGATAATTAGCTGACCCTTTATTTCATAGCCACTGCCTGCATTTCTACATACACACACATTGCATGAAATATTTCTAAAAACGGGTTCTGTGGTGATTACCAGCAATCTGTTTACTTTCAGATGAAGTATGTTATCTCTTATTTGACTGTTCTGTGTAACAGAAAAGAAAGACTACAGAATGAAATGGCATGAAGCTTTTTATTATTATTTCTGCTAATATCCAAAGAAAGGTCGCGTATCCCTGAAATGATAAGAATTGAATTACACAGATTTCTAAAACTCCCTGCAGATTTCAAAGGCTTGCATTGTAAAATTAATCAGGTATTTCCTGTCATGGAATACACACACTTGTAATAAAATGATGCTATAGCAGGCCAACAGG